>OX465292.1:87632310-87637310 GCA_949987695.1 Merzomyia westermanni
CCCTAACCCTAACCCTAACCCTAAAGCTAACCCTAACCCTAACCCTAACCCCAAACCCAACCCTAACCGTAACCGTAACACTAACCCTAACCCTAACCCTAACCCTAACCCTAACCCTAACCCTAACCCTAACCCTAACTCTAAGCCTAACCTTAACCCTAACCCTAACCCCAACCCTAACCTTAACCATAACACTAACACTAACCCTAACCGTAACAATAACCCTAACCCTAACCCCAACCTTAACCCTAACCCTAACATTAACCATAACAATCACCGTGGCCATAACCATAACCTTAACCATAACCCTAACCCTAACCCTAACCCCAAACCCAACCCTAACCGTAACCCTAACACTAACCCTAACCCTAACTCTAACCCTAAACCTAACCCTAACCCTAACCTTAACCCTAAACCTAACCTTAACATTAACCATAACAATCACCAAGACCATAACCATAACCCTAATCCTAACCCTAACATTAATCATAACAATCACTATGACCATAACCATAACCATAATAATAACCATAACCATAACCATAACCATGACCATAACCCTAACCCTAAACCTAACGATAAGCCTAACATTAATCATAACAATAACCATGCCCATAACCATAACCATAACCATAACCATAACCCTAGCCCTAACCCTAACCTTAACCCTAACTCTAACCCTAACCCTCACCCTAACCTGAACCCTAACCCTAAACCTAACCCTAACTCTAACCCTTACCCTAACCCTAACCCTAACCCTAACATTAACCATAACCATAACCATAACCATAACCATAACGACCCTAACCCTACCCCTGACGTTAACCATAACAATCACCATAACCATAATCTTAACCTTAACCATAACCCTAACCCTAAACCGAGCCCTAACCCTAACCCTAACCGTAACCCTAACCCTAACCGTAACACTAACCCTAACCATAACCATAACCCTAACCGTAACCCTAACCGTAACCCTAACACTAACCCTAACCCTAACCCTAACATTAACCATAACCATAACCATAAATATAACCATAACCATAACGACCCCAACCCTACCCCTGACGTTAACCATAACAATCACCATAACCATAATCTTAACCTTAACCATAACCCTAACCCTAAACCGATCCCTAACCCTAACACTAACCGTAACCCTAACCCTAACACTAACCCTAACCCTAACCATCACCATAACCATAACCATAACCATAACCATAACCATAACCATAACCATAACCATAACCCTAGCCCTAACCCTAACCCTAACCCTAACCCTAACTCTAACCCTAACCCTAACCCTAACCTGAACCCTAACCCTAAACCTAACCCTAACTCTAACCCTTACCCTAACCCTAACCCTAACCCTAACATTAACCATAACCATAACCATAACCATAACCATAACCATAACCATAACCATAACCATAACGACCCTAACCCTACCCCTGACGTTAACCATAACAATCACCATAACCATAATCTTAACCTTAACCATAACCCTAACCCTAAACCGAGCCCTAACCCTAACCCTAACCGTAACCCTAACCCTAACCGTAACACTAACCCTAACCATAACCATAACCCTAACCGTAACCCTAACCGTAACCCTAACACTAACCCTAACCCTAACCCTAACCCTAACCCGACCCCTAACCCTAGCTCTAAGCCTAACCTTAACCCTAACCCTAACCCTAACCCCAACCCTAACCTTAACCATAACACTAACACTAACCCTAACCCTAACCCCAACCTTAACCCTAATCCTAACATTAACCATAACAATCACCGTGACCATAACCATAACCTTAACCATAACCCTAACCCTAACCCTAACCCTAACCCTAACCCTAACCCTAACTATAACCCTAACCATAGCCATAACCCTAACCATAACCATACAATCACCAAGACCATAACCATAACCTTAACCTTACCACTAAACATAACCTTAACCCTAACCCTAAGCGTAACCCTAACCCTAACCCTAAACCTAACCCTAAGCCTAACATTAACCATAACAATAACCATGCCCATAACCATAACCTTAACCATAACCATAACCCTAACCCTAGCCCTAACCCTAACCCTAACTCTAACCCTAACCCTAACCCTAACCTGAACCCTAACACTAAACCTAACCCTAACTCTAACCGTTACCCTAACCCTAACCCTAACCCTAACATTAACCATAACCATAACCATAACCATAACGACCCTAACCCTACCCCTGGCGTTAACCATAACAATCACCATAACCATAATCTTAACCTTAACCATAACCCTAATCCTAAACCGAGCCCTAACCCTAACCCTAACCCTAACCGTAACACTAACCCTAACCGTAACCATAACCCTAACCGTAACCCTAACCGTAACCCTAACACTAACCCTAACCCTAACCCTAACATTAACCATAACCATAACCGTAAATATAACCATAACCATAACGACCCCAACCCTACCCCTGACGTTAACCATAACAATCACCATAACCATAATCTTAACCTTAACCATAACCCTAACCCTAAACCGATCCCTAACCCTAACACTAACCGTAACCCTAACCCTAACCCTAACACTAACCCTAACCCTAACCATCACCATAACCATAACCATAACCATAACCATAACCCCAACCCTAACCCAAACCCCAACCCTAACCCTAACCCTAACATTAACCATAACAATCACCATAACAATCACCATAACAATCACCATAACCATAACATTAACCATAACCATAACCATAACGACCCTAACCCAACCCCTAACGTTAACCATAACAATCACTATAACCATAATCTTAACCTTAACCATAACCCTAACCCTAGCCCTGACCCTAACCCTAACCCCAAACCCAACCCTAACCGTAACCCTAACACTAACCCTAACCCTAACCCTAACCCTAACCCTAACCCTAGCCCTGACCCTAACCCTAACCCCAAACCCAACCCTAACCGTAACCCTAACACTAACCCTAACCCTAGCTCTAAGCCTAACCTTAACCCTAACCCCAACCCTAACCTTAACCATAACACTAACACTAACCCTAACCCTAACCCTAACCCTAACCCTAACTCTAAAGCTAACCCTAACCCTAACCCTGACCCTGACCCTAACCCTAACCCTAACCCTAACCCTAACCCTAACCCCAAACCCAACCCTAACCGTAACCCTAACACTAACCCTAACCTTAACCCTACCCTAACCCTAACCCTAAACCTAACCCTAGCTCTAAGCCTAACCTTAACCCTAACCCTAACCCCAACCCTAACCTTAACCATAACACTAACACTAACCCTAACCCTAACAATAACCCTAACCCTAACCCCAACCTTAACCCTAACCCTAACATTAACCATAACAATCACCGTGACCATAACCATAACCTTAACCATAACCCTAACCCTAACCCTAACCCTAACCCTAACCCTAACCCTAACCCTAACCCTAACCCTAACCCTAAAGCTAACCCTAACCCTAACCCTAACCCTAACCCTGACCCTAATCCTAACTCTAACCCTAACCCCAAACCCAACCCTAACCGTAACCCTAACACTAACCCTAACCCTAACCCTAACCCTAACCCTAACCCTAACCCTAACCCTAGCTCTAAGCCTAACCTTAACCCTAACCCTAACCCTAACCCCAACCTTAACCCTAATCCTAACATTAACCATAACAATCACCGTGACCATAACCATAACCTTAACCATAACCCTAACCCTAACCCTAACCCTAACCCTAACCCTAACCCTAACCCTAACCCTAACTATAACCCTAACCATAGCCATAACCCTAACCATAACCATACAATCACCAAGACCATAACCATAACCTTAACCATAACACTAAACATAACCTTAACCCTAACCCTAAGCGTAACCCTAACCCTAACCCTAACCCTAAACCTAACCCTAGTTCTAACCCTAACCCTAATTCTAACCCTAAACCTAACCCTAACCCCAACCCTAACCATAACCCTAACCCTAACCCTAACTCTAACCCTAACCCTAACCCTAACATTAACCATAACAATAACCATAACTATATCCCTAACAATCACCATAACCATAACCTTAACCTTAACCATAACCATACCCCTAACCCCAACCCTAACCTTAACCATAACACTAACACTAAACCTAACCCTAACCCTAACCCCAACCTTAACCCTAATCCTAACATTAACCATAACAATCACCGTGACCATAACCATAACCTTAACCATAACCCTAACCCTAACCTCAACCCTAACCCTAACCCTAATCCTAACCCCAACCCTAACCCTAACATTAACCATAACAATCACAATAACCATAACCTTAACCTTAACTATAACCGTAACCCTAACCCGAACCTTAACCTCACCCTAAGCCTAACCCTAACCCTAACCCTAGCCCTAACTCTACCCCTACCCCAAACCCTAACCCTAACCCTTACCCTTACCCTAACCCTAACCCTAACCCTAACCCTAACCATAACCATAACCATAGCCGTAACCCTAACCCTAACCCTAACCCTAAACCTAACCCTCACCCTAACCCTAACCCTAACCCTAATCCTAACATTAACATTAACCTAACCCTAACCCTTACCCTAACACTAACACTAAGCCTAACCATAACCATAACCTTAACCCTAACCCTAACCCTAACCCTAACATTACCCATAACTATAACAATCACCATGACCCTAACCCTAACCCTAACCCTAACACTAATCCTAACCCTAACCCTAACCCTAACCATAAACATAACTATAACCCTAACCCTAACCCTAACCCTAACCATAAACATAACTATAACCCTAACCCTAACGCTAGCCCTAACCCTAACCCTAACATTACCCATAACTATGACAATCACCATGACCCTAACCCTAACCCTAGCACTAACCCTAACCCTAACCCTAACCCTAACCCTAACCCTAACCCTAACCCTAACCATAACCATAACCCTAACCCTAACCCTAACCCTAACCCTAACCATAAC
>OX465292.1:87657310-87664810 GCA_949987695.1 Merzomyia westermanni
ACCCTAACCCTAACCCTAACCCTTACCCTTACCCTAACCCTAACCCTAGCCCTAACCCCAACCCTAACCTTAACCATAACACTAACACTAACCCTAACCCTAACCCCAACCTTAACCCTAATCCTAACAGTAACCATAACAATCACCGTGACCATAACCATAACCTTAACCATAACCATAACCCTAACCCTAACCCTAACCCTAACTATAACCCTAACCATAGCCATAACCCTAACCATAACCATACAATCACCAAGACCATAACCATAACCTTAACTATAACACTAAACATAACCTTAACCCTAACCCTAAGCGTAACCCTAACCCTAACCCTAACCCTAACCCTAACCCTAAACCTAACCCTAGTTCTAACCCTAACCCTAATTCTAACCCTAAACCTAACCCTAACCCCAACCCTAACCATAATCCTAACCCTAACCCTAACCCTAACCCTAACATTAACCATAACAATAACCATAACTATATCCCTAACAATCACCATGACCATAACTTTAACCTTAACCATAACCATACCCCTAACCCCAACCCTAACCTTAACCATAACACTAACACTAAACCTAACCCTAACCCTAACCCCAACCTTAACCCTAATCCTAACATTAACCATAACAATCACCGTGACCATAACCATAACCTTAACCATAACCCTAACGATAACCCTAACCCTAACCCTAACCCTAACCCTAACCCTAACCCTAACCCTAACCCTAACCCTAACCCTAACCCTAACCCCAACCCTAACCCTAACATTAACCATAACAATCACAATAACCATAACCTTAACCTTAACTATAACCGTCACCCTAACCCGAACCTTAACCTCACCCTAAGCCTAACCCTAACCCTAACCCTAGCCCTAACGCTAACCCTAACTCTACCCCTACCCCAAACCCTAACCCTAACCCTTACCCTAACCCTAACCCTAACCCTAACCCTAACCCTAACCATAACCATAACCATAACCATAACCATAACCGTAACAATAACCCTAACCCTAACCCTAACCCCAACCCTAACCCTAACATTAACCATAACAATCACAATAACCATAACCTTAACCTTAACTATAACCGTAACCCTAACCCGAACCTTAACCTCACCCTAAGCCTAACCCTAACCCTAGCCCTAACGCTAACCCTAACCCTACCCCTACCCCAAACCCTAACCCTAACCCTTACCCTTACCCTAACCCTAACCCTAACCCTAACCCTAACCCTAACCCTAACCCTAACCCTAACCATAACCATTACCATAACCGTAACCCTAACCCTAACCCTAACCTTAACCCTAACCCTAACCCTAACCCTAACCCTAACCCTAACCCTAACCCTAACCCTAACCCTAACCCTAACCCTAACCCTAACCCTAACCCTTACCCTAACCCTAACCCTAACCCTAACCCTAATCCTAACCCTAAAATTAACCTAACACTAACCCTAACCCTAACACTAAGCCTAACCATAACCATAACCATAACCGTAACCCTAACCCTAACCCTAACCCTAACCCTAACATTACCCATAACTATGACAATCACCATGACCCTAGCCCTAACCTTAACACTGACCCTAACCCTAACCATAACCATAACCCTAACCCTAAACCTAACCTTAAGCCTAACATAAACCATAACAATAACCATAACCATAACCCAAACCCTAAGCCTAACATTAACCATAACAATCACCAAGACCATAACCCTAACCCTAACCCTAACCCTAACCCTAACCCTAACCCTAACCCTAACCCTAACCCTAACCCTAACCCTAACGCTAACCCTAACCCTTACCCTAACCCTAACCCTAAACCTAACAATAACCCTAACATTAACCAAAACAATCACCATATCCATAACCTTAAACTTAACAATAACCGTAACCCTAACTAACCATAGCCCTAACCCTAAACCTAACCCTAACCCTAACGCTAACCCTAATCCTAACCCTAACATTAACCTAACCCTAACCCTAACCCTAACACTAACACTAAGCCTAACCATAACCATAACCGTAACCCTAACCCTAACCCTAACCCTAACCCTAACCCTAACCCTAACCCTAACCCTAACCCTAACATTACCCATAACTATAACAATCACCATGACCCTAACCCTAACACTAACCCTAACCCTAACCATAAACATAACTATAACCCTAACCCTAACCCTAACCATAAACATAACTATAACCCTAACCCTAACATTACCCATAACTATGACAATCACCATGACCCTAACCCTAACCCTAACACTAACCCTAACCCTAACCCTAACCCTAACCCTAACCCTAACCCTAACCCTAACCCTAACCCTAACCCTAACCCTAACCCTAACCATAACCATAACCCTAACCCTAAACCTAACCCTAAGCCTAACATTAACCATAACAATGACCATGCCCATAACCATAACCATAACCCAAACCCTAAGCCTAACATTAACCATAACAATCACCAAGACCATAACCCTAACCCTAACCCTAACCCTAACCCTAACCCTAACCCTAACCCTAACCCTAACCCTAACCTTAACCCCAAACCTAACCATAACAATCACCAAGACCATAACCATAACCATAACCCTAACCCTAACACTAACATTAATCATAACAATCACCATGACCATAACCATAACCATAATAATAACCATAACCATAACCATAACCATAACCCTAACCCTAAGCTTAACATTAACCATAACAATAACCATGCCCATAACCATAACCCAAACCCTAACCCTAAACCTAACCCTAACATTAACCATAACAATGACCAAAACCATAGCCATAACCCTAACCCTAACCTTAGCCCTAACCCTAACCCTAACCCTAACCCTAACAATAACCATAATAATCACCATGACCATAACCATAACCGTAACCCTTATGCTAACCCTGACCCTAAACCTAACCCTAACATTACCCATAACTATGACAATCACCATGACCCTAACCCTAACCCTAACACTAACCCAATCACCATGACCATAACCATAACCATAACCCTAACCCTAAGCCTAACATTAACCATAACAATAACCATGCCCATAACCATAACCTTAACCATAACCATAACCCAAACCCTAACCCTAAACCTAACCATAACAATCACCAAAACCATAGCCATAATCCTAACCCTAACCTTAGCCCTAACCCTAACAATAACCATAATAATCACCATGACCATAACCATAACCGTAACCCTTATGCTAACCCTGACCCTAAACCTAACCCTAACGTTAACCATAACAATCACCATAACCATAATCTTAACCTTAACCATAACCCTAACCCTAACCCTAACATTAATCATAACAATCACCAAGACCATAACCGTAACCCCAACCCTAACCATAACCCTAACCCTAACATTAATCATAACAATCACCAAGACCATAATCATAACCCCAACCCTAACCCTAACCCTAACCCTAACATGAACCATAACAATCACCATGACCATAACCATAACCGTAACCCTAACCCTAAACCTCACTCTAACCCAACACATAACATTAACCATAACAATCACCATAACCATAACCACAACAATCACCATAACCATAACCATAACAATCACAATGACCATAACCCTGACCCTAGCCCTAACATTAACTTTAACCCTTACACTAACCTTAACCCTAACATTAACCATAACCATAACCATAACCATAACCAAAACCATAACCATAAATATAACCATAACCATAACCATAACGACCCTAACCCTACCCCTAACGTTAACTGTAACAATCACCATAACCATAATCTTAACCTTCGCCATAACCCTAACCCTAAACCAAGCCCTAACCCTAACCCTAACCCTAACCATAACCATAACCCTAACCGTAACCCTAACCCTAACCCCAACCCTAACCCAAACCCCAACCCTAACCCTAACCCTAACATTAACCATAACAATCACCATACCAATCACCATAACCATAACCTTAACCATAACCATAACCCTAACCGTAACCCTAACCCTAACCTGAACCCTAACCCTAACCTGAGCCCTAACCCTAAACCTAACCCTAACTCTAACCCTTACCCTAACCCTAACCCTAACCCTAACCCTAACATTAACCATAACCATAACCGTAACCATAACCATAACGACCCTAACCCAACCCGTAACGTTAACCATAACAATCACTATAACCATAATCTTAACCTTAACCATAACCCTAACCCTAATCCCAGCCCTAATCTTAGCCCTAACCCTAACCCTAACATTAACCATAACAATCACCATAACAATCACCATAACCATAAACTTAACCATAACCCTAACCCTACCTCTAACCCTAACCCTAACCCTAACCCTACCCCTACCCCCAACCCTAACCCTAACCCTAACCCTAACCGTAACCCTAACCCTAACCCTAACCCTAACCCCAACCCTAACCCTAACATTAACCATAACACTCACAATAACCATAACCTTAACCTTAACTATAACCGTAACCCTAACCCGAACCTTAACCTCACCCTAAGCCTAACCCTAACCCTAGCCCTAACGCTAACCCTAACCCTACCCCTACCCCAAACCCTAACCCTAACCCTTACCCTTACCCTAACCCTAACCCTAACCCTAACCCTAACCCTAACCCTAACCCTAACCCTAACCCTAACCCTAACCCTAACCCTAACCCTAACCCTAACCATAACCATTACCATAACCGTAACCCTAACCCTAACCCTAACCTTAACCCTAACCCTAACCCTAACCCTAACCCTAACCCTAACCCTAACCCTAACCCTAACCCTAACCCTAACCCTAACCCTAACCCTAATCCTAACCCTCAAATTAACCTAACACTAACCCTAACCCTAACACTAACACTAAGCCTAACCATAACCATAACCGTAACCCTAACCCTAACCCTAACATTACCCATAACTATGACAATCACCATGCCCCTAACCCTAACCCTAACACTAACCCTAACCCTAACCCTCACCCTAACCATAACCATAACCCTAACCCTAAACCTAACCTTAAGCCTAACATAAACCATAACAATAACCATAACCATAACCCAAACCCTAAGCCTAACATTAACCATAACAATCACGAAGACCATAACCCTAACCCTAACCCCAAACCTTAACCCTAACCCTAACCCTAACCCTAATCCTAACCCTAACACTAACTTTAAGCCTAACCATAACCATAACCGTAACCCTAACCCTAACCCTAACCCTAACCCTAACCCTAACATTACCCATAACTATAACAATCACCATGACCCTAACCCTAACCCTAACACTAACCCTAACCCTAACCATAAACATAACTATAACCCTAACCCTAACCCTAACCCTAACCATAAACATAACTATAACCCTAACCCTAACGCTAGCCCTAACCCTAACCCTAACATTACCCATAACTATGACAATCACCATGACCCTAACCCTAACCCTAACCCTAACACTAACCCTAACCCTAACCCTAACCCTAACCCTAACCCTAACCATAACCCTAACCCTAAACCTAACCCTAAGCCTAACATTAACCATAACAATAACCATGCCCATAACCATAACCATAACCCAAACCCTAAGCCTAACATTAACCATAACAATCACCAAGACCATAACCGTAACCCTAACCCTAACCCTAACCCTAACCCTAACCCTAACCCTAACCCTAACCCTAAACCTAACCCTAACCTTAACCCCAAACCTAACCATAACAATCACCAAGACCATAACCATAACCATAACCCTAACCCTAACACTAACATTAATCATAACAATCACCATGACCATAACCATAACCATAATAATAACCATAACCATAACCATAACCATAACCCTAACCCTAACATTAACCATAACAATCACCAAAACCATAGCCATAACCCTAACCCTAACCTTAGCCCTAACCCTAACCCTAACCCTAACAATAACCATAATAATCACCATGACCATAACCATAACCGTAACCCTTATGCTAACCCTGACCCTAAACCTAACCCTAACGTTAACCATAACAATCACCATAACCATAATCTTAACCTTAACCATAACCCTAACCCTAACCCTAACATTAATCATAACAATCACCAAGACCATAACCGTTACCCCAACCCTAACCATAACCCTAACCCTAACATTAATCATAACAATCACCAAGACCATAATCATAACCCCAACCCTAACCCTAACCCTAACCCTAACATGAACCATAACAATCACCATGACCATAAGCATAACCGTAACCCTAACCCTAAACCTCACTCTAACCCAACACATACCATTAACCATAACAATCACCATAACCATAACCACAACAATCACCATAACCATAACCATAACAATCGCAATGACCATAACCCTGACCCTAGCCCTAACATTAACTTTAACCCTTACACTAACCCTAACCCTAACATTAACCATAACCATAACCATAACCATAACCATAACCATAACCATAACCATAACCATAACCAAAACCATAACCATAAATATAACCGTAACCATAACCATAACGACCCTAACCCTACCCCTAACGTTAACTGTAACAATCACCATAACCATAATCTTAACCTTCGCCATAACCCTAACCCTAAACCGAGCCCTAACCCTAACCCTAACCCTAACCATAACCATAACCCTAACCGTAACCCTA
This sequence comes from Merzomyia westermanni, assembly GCA_949987695.1. Lineage (NCBI taxonomy): Eukaryota > Metazoa > Arthropoda > Insecta > Diptera > Tephritidae > Merzomyia > Merzomyia westermanni. The sequence continues at coordinate 87,663,968 of OX465292.1, forward strand.
ACCCTAACCCCAACCCTAACCCAAACCCCAACCCTAACCCTAACCCTAACATTAACCATAACAATCACCATAACAATCACCATAACCATAACCTTAACCATAACCATAACCCTAACCGTAACCCTAACCCTAACCTGAACCCTAACCCTAACCTGAGCCCTAACCCTAAACCTAACCCTAACTCTAACCCTTACCCTAACCCTAACCCTAACCCTAACCCTAACCCTAACATTAACCATAACCATAACCGTAACCATAACCATAACGACCCTAACCCAACCCGTAACGTTAACCATAACAATCACTATAACCATAATCTTAACCTTAACCATAACCCTAACCCTAATTCCAGCCCTAATCTTAGCCCTAACCCTAACCCTAACATTAACCATAACAATCACCATAACAATCACCATAACCATAAACTTAACCATAACCCTAACCCTACCTCTAACCCTAACCCTAACCCTAACCCTACCCCCAACCCTAACCCTAACCCTAACCCTAACCGTAACCCTAACCCTAACCCTAACCCTAACCCTAACCCCAACCCTAACCCTAACATTAACCGTAACCCTAACCCGAACCTTAACCTCACCCTAAGCCTAACCCTAACCCTAGCCCTAACGCTAACCCTAACCCTACCCCTACCCCAAACCCTAACCCTAACCCTTACCCTTACCCTAACCCTAACCCTAACCCTAACACCTAACCCTAACCCTAACCCTAACCTTAACCCTAACCCTAACATTAATCATAACAATCACCAAGACCATAATCATAACCCCAACCCTAACCCTAACCTTAACCCTAACATGAACCATAACAATCACCATGACCATA
>OX465292.1:87672310-87682310 GCA_949987695.1 Merzomyia westermanni
TGACAATCACCATGACCCTAGCCCTAACCTTAACACTAACCCTAACCCTAACCATAACCATAACCCTAACCCTAAACCTAACCTTAAGCCTAACATAAACCATAACAATAACCATAACCATAACCCAAACCCTAGGCCTAACATTAACCATAACAATCACCAAGACCATAACCCTAACCCTAACCCTAACCCTAACCCTAACCCTAACCCTAACCCTAACCCTAACCCTAACCCTAACCCTAACCCTAAACCTAACCCTAACCCTAACATTAACCAAAACAATCACCATATCCATAACCTTAAACTTAACAATAACCTTAACCCTAACTAACCATAGCCCTAACCCTAAACCTAACCCTAACCCTAACCCTAACCCTAATCCTAACCCTAACATTAACCTAACCCTAACCCTAACCCTAACACTAACACTAAGCCTACCCATAACCATAACCGTAACCCTAACCCTAACCCTAACCCTACCCCTAACCCTAACCCTAAAATTACCCATAACTATAACAATCACCATGACCCTAACCCTAACACTAACCCTAACCCTAACCATAAACATAACTATAACCCTAACCCTAACCCTAACCATAAACATAACTATAACCCTAACCCTAACATTACCCATAACTATGACAATCACCATGACCCTAACCCTAACCCTAACACTAACCCTAACCCTAACCCTAACCCTAACCCTAACCCTAACCATAACCATAACCCTAACCCTAAACCTAACCCTAAGCCTAACATTAACCATAACAATGACCATGCCCATAACCATAACCATAACCCAAACCCTAAGCCTAACATTAACCATAACAATCACCAAGACCGTAACCCTAACCCTAACCCTAACCCTAACCCTAACCCTAACCCTAACCTTAACCCCAAACCTAACCATAACAATCACCAAGACCATAACCATAACCATAACCCTAACCCTAACCCTAACACTAACATTAATCATAACAATCACCATGACCATAACCATAACCATAATAATAACCATAACCATAACCATAACCATAACCCTAACCCTAAGCTTAACATTAACCATAACAATAACCATGCCCATAACCATAACCTTAACCATAACCATAACCCAAACCCTAACCCTAAACCTAACCCTAACATTAACCATAACAATGACCAAAACCATAGCCATAACCCTAACCCTAACCTTAGCCCTAAACCTAACCCTAACCCTAACAATAACCATAATAATCACCATGACCATAACCATAACCGTAACCCTTATGCTAACCCTGACCCTAAACCTAACCCTAACATTACCCATAACTATGACAATCACCATGACCCTAACCCTAACCCTAACACTAACCCAATCACCATGACCATAACCATAACCATAACCCTAACCCTAAGCCTAACATTAACCATAACAATAACCATGCCCATAACCATAACCTTAACCATAACCATAACCCAAACCCTAACCCTAAACCTAACCCTAACATTAACCATAACAATCACCAAAACCATAGCCATAACCCTAACCCTAACCTTAGCCCTAACCCTAACCCTAACCCTAACAATAACCATAATAATCACCATGACCATAACCATAACCGTAACCCTTATGCTAACCCTGACCCTAAACCTAACCCTAACATTAACCATAACAATGACCAAAACCATAGCCATAACCCTAACCCTAACCTTAGCCCTAACCCTAACCCTAACCCTAACCCTAACAATAACCATAATAATCACCATGACCATAACCATAACCGTAACCCTTATGCTAACCCTGACCCTAAACCTAACCCTAACATTACCCATAACTATGACAATCACCATGACCCTAACCCTAACCCTAACACTAACCCAATCACCATGACCATAACCATAACCATAACCATAACCCTAACCCTAAGCCTAACATTAACCATAACAATAACCATGCCCATAACCATAACCTTAACCATAACCATAACCCAAACCCTAACCCTAAACCTAACCCTAACATTAACCATAACAATCACCAAAACCATAGCCATAACCATAACCATAATCTTAACCTTAACCATAACCCTAACCCTAACCCTAACATTAATCATAACAATCACCAAGACCATAACCGTAACCCCAACCCTAACCATAACCCTAACCCTAACATTAATCATAACAATCACCAAGACCATAATCATAACCCCAACCCTAACCCTAACCCTAACCCTAACATGAACCATAACAATCACCATGACCATAACCATAACCGTAACCCTAACCCTAAACCTCACTCTAACCCAACACATAACATTAACCATAACAATCACCATAACCATAACCACAACAATCACCATAACCATAACCATAACAATCACAATGACCATAACCCTGACCCTAGCCCTAACATTAACTTTAACCCTTACACTAACCCTAACCCTAACATTAACCATAACCATAACCATAACCATAACCATAACCATAACCATAACCATAACCAAAACCATAACCATAAATATAACCATAACCATAACCATAACGACCCTAACCCTACCCCTAACGTTAACTGTAACAATCACCATAACCATAATCTTAACCTTCGCCATAACCCTAACCCTAAACCGAGCCCTAACCCTAACCCTAACCCTAACCATAACCATAACCCTAACCGTAACCCTAACCCTAACCCCAACCCTAACCCAAACCCCAACCCTAACCCTAACCCTAACATTAACCATAACAATCACCATAACAATCACCATAACCATAACCTTAACCATAACCATAACCATAACCCTAACCGTAACCCTAACCCTAACCTGAACCCTAACCCTAACCTGAGCCCTAACCCTAAACCTAACCCTAACTCTAACCCTTACCCTAACCCTAACCCTAACCCTAACCCTAACATTAACCATAACCATAACCGTAACCATAACCATAACGACCCTAACCCAACCCGTAACGTTAACCATAACAATCACTATAACCATAATCTTAACCTTAACCATAACCGTAACCCTAATCCCAGCCCTAATCTTAGCCCTAACCCTAACCCTAACATTAACCATAACAATCACCATAACAATCACCATAACCATAAACTTAACCATAACCCTAACCCTACCTCTAACCCTAACCCTAACCCTAACCCTACCCCCAACCCTAACCCTAACCCTAACCGTAACCCTAACCCTAACCCTAACCCTAACCCTAACCCCAACCCTAACCCTAACATTAACCGTAACCCTAACCCGAACCTTAACCTCACCCTAAGCCTAACCCTAACCCTAGCCCTAACGCTAACCCTAACCCTACCCCTACCCCAAACCCTAACCCTAACCCTTACCCTTACCCTAACCCTAACCCTAACACCTAACCCTAACCCTAACCCTAACCTTAACCCTAACCCTAACATTAATCATAACAATCACCAAGACCATAATCATAACCCCAACCCTAACCCTAACCCTAACCCTAACATGAACCATAACAATCACCATGACCATAACCATAACCGTAACCCTAACCCTAAACCTCACTCTAACCCAACACATAACATTAACCATAAAATCACCATAACCATAACCACAACAATCACCATAACCATAACCATAACAATCACAATGACCATAACCCTGACCCTAGCCCTAACATTAACTTTAACCCTTACACTAACCCTAACCCTAACATTAACCATAACCATAACCATAACCATAACCATAACCATAACCATAACCAAAACCATAACCATAAATATAACCATAACCATAACCATAACGACCCTAACCCTACCCCTAACGTTACCCCTAACCCTAACCCTAACCCTAGCTCTAAGCCTAACCTTAACCCTAACCCTAACCCCAACCCTAACCTTAACCATAACACTAACACTAACCCTAACCCTAACAATAACCCTAACCCCAACCCCAACCTTAACCCTAACCCTAACATTAACCATAACAATCACCGTGACCATAACCATAACCTTAACCATAACCCTAACCCTAAACCTAACCCTAAAGCTAACCCTAACCCTAACCCTAACCCTGACCCTAACCCTAACCCTAACCCCAAACCCAACCCTAACCGTAACCCTAACACTAACCCAAACCCTAACCCTAACCCTAACCCTAACCCTAACCCTTACCCTAACCCTAACCCTAGCCCTAACCCCAACCCTAACCTTAACCATAACACTAACACTAACCCTAACCCTAACCCCAACCTTAACCCTAATCCTAACAGTAACCATAACAATCACCGTGACCATAACCATAACCTTAACCATAACCATAACCCTAACCCTAACCCTAACCCTAACTATAACCCTAACCATAGCCATAACCCTAACCATAACCATACAATCACCAAGACCATAACCATAACCTTAACTATAACACTAAACATAACCTTAACCCTAACCCTAAGCGTAACCCTAACCCTAACCCTAACCCTAACCCTAACCCTAACCCTAACCCTAAACCTAACCCTAGTTCTAACCCTAACCCTAATTCTAACCCTAAACCTAACCCTAACCCCAACCCTAACCATAATCCTAACCCTAACCCTAACCCTAACCCTAACATTAACCATAACAATAACCATAACTATATCCCTAACAATCACCATGACCATAACTTTAACCTTAACCATAACCATACCCCTAACCCCAACCCTAACCTTAACCATAACACTAACACTAAACCTAACCCTAACCCTAACCCCAACCTTAACCCTAATCCTAACATTAACCATAACAATCACCGTGACCATAACCATAACCTTAACCATAACCCTAACGATAACCCTAACCCTAACCCTAACCCTAACCCTAACCCTAACCCTAACCCTAACCCTAACCCTAACCCTAATCCTAACCCCAACCCTAACCCTAACATTAACCATAACAATCACAATAACCATAACCTTAACCTTAACTATAACCGTCACCCTAACCCGAACCTTAACCTCACCCTAAGCCTAACCCTAACCCTAACCCTAGCCCTAACGCTAACCCTAACTCTACCCCTACCCCAAACCCTAACCCTAACCCTTACCCTAACCCTAACCCTAACCCTAACCCTAACCCTAACCATAACCATAACCATAACCATAACCATAACCGTAACAATAACCCTAACCCTAACCCTAACCCCAACCCTAACCCTAACATTAACCATAACAATCACAATAACCATAACCTTAACCTTAACTATAACCGTAACCCTAACCCGAACCTTAACCTCACCCTAAGCCTAACCCTAACCCTAGCCCTAACGCTAACCCTAACCCTACCCCTACCCCAAACCCTAACCCTAACCCTTACCCTTACCCTAACCCTAACCCTAACCCTAACCCTAACCCTAACCCTAACCCTAACCATAACCATTACCATAACCGTAACCCTAACCCTAACCCTAACCTTAACCCTAACCCTAACCCTAACCCTAACCCTAACCCTAACCCTAACCCTAACCCTAACCCTAACCCTAACCCTAACCCTAACCCTAACCCTTACCCTAACCCTAACCCTAACCCTAACCCTAATCCTAACCCTAAAATTAACCTAACACTAACCCTAACCCTAACACTAAGCCTAACCATAACCATAACCATAACCGTAACCCTAACCCTAACCCTAACCCTAACCCTAACATTACCCATAACTATGACAATCACCATGACCCTAGCCCTAACCTTAACACTGACCCTAACCCTAACCATAACCATAACCCTAACCCTAAACCTAACCTTAAGCCTAACATAAACCATAACAATAACCATAACCATAACCCAAACCCTAAGCCTAACATTAACCATAACAATCACCAAGACCATAACCCTAACCCTAACCCTAACCCTAACCCTAACCCTAACCCTAACCCTAACCCTAACCCTAACGCTAACCCTAACCCTTACCCTAACCCTAACCCTAAACCTAACCCTAACCCTAACATTAACCAAAACAATCACCATATCCATAACCTTAAACTTAACAATAACCGTAACCCTAACTAACCATAGCCCTAACCCTAAACCTAACCCTAACCCTAACGCTAACCCTAATCCTAACCCTAACATTAACCTAACCCTAACCCTAACCCTAACACTAACACTAAGCCTAACCATAACCATAACCGTAACCCTAACCCTAACCCTAACCCTAACCCTAACCCTAACCCTAACCTTAACCCTAACCCTAACATTACCCATAACTATAACAATCACCATGACCCTAACCCTAACACTAACCCTAACCCTAACCATAAACATAACTATAACCCTAACCCTAACCCTAACCATAAACATAACTATAACCCTAACCCTAACATTACCCATAACTATGACAATCACCATGACCCTAACCCTAACCCTAACACTAACCCTAACCCTAACCCTAACCCTAACCCTAACCCTAACCCTAACCCTAACCCTAACCCTAACCCTAACCCTAACCATAACCATAACCCTAACCCTAAACCTAACCCTAAGCCTAACATTAACCATAACAATGACCATGCCCATAACCATAACCATAACCCAAACCCTAAGCCTAACATTAACCATAACAATCACCAAGACCATAACCCTAACCCTAACCCTAACCCTAACCCTAACCCTAACCCTAACCCTAACCCTAACCTTAACCCCAAACCTAACCATAACAATCACCAAGACCATAACCATAACCATAACCCTAACCCTAACACTAACATTAATCATAACAATCACCATGACCATAACCATAACCATAATAATAACCATAACCATAACCATAACCATAACCCTAACCCTAAGCTTAACATTAACCATAACAATAACCATGCCCATAACCATAACCCAAACCCTAACCCTAAACCTAACCCTAACATTAACCATAACAATGACCAAAACCATAGCCATAACCCTAACCCTAACCTTAGCCCTAACCCTAACCCTAACCCTAACCCTAACAATAACCATAATAATCACCATGACCATAACCATAACCGTAACCCTTATGCTAACCCTGACCCTAAACCTAACCCTAACATTACCCATAACTATGACAATCACCATGACCCTAACCCTAACCCTAACACTAACCCAATCACCATGACCATAACCATAACCATAACCCTAACCCTAAGCCTAACATTAACCATAACAATAACCATGCCCATAACCATAACCTTAACCATAACCATAACCCAAACCCTAACCCTAAACCTAACCATAACAATCACCAAAACCATAGCCATAACCCTAACCCTAACCTTAGCCCTAACCCTAACAATAACCATAATAATCACCATGACCATAACCATAACCGTAACCCTTATGCTAACCCTGACCCTAAACCTAACCCTAACGTTAACCATAACAATCACCATAACCATAATCTTAACCTTAACCATAACCCTAACCCTAACCCTAACATTAATCATAACAATCACCAAGACCATAACCGTAACCCCACCCCTAACCATAACCCTAACCCTAACATTAATCATAACAATCACCAAGACCATAATCATAACCCCAACCCTAACCCTAACCCTAACCCTAACATGAACCATAACAATCACCATGACCATAACCATAACCGTAACCCTAACCCTAAACCTCACTCTAACCCAACACATAACATTAACCATAACAATCACCATAACCATAACCACAACAATCACCATAACCATAACCATAACAATCACAATGACCATAACCCTGACCCTAGCCCTAACATTAACTTTAACCCTTACACTAACCTTAACCCTAACATTAACCATAACCATAACCATAACCATAACCATAACCATAACCAAAACCATAACCATAAATATAACCATAACCATAACCATAACGACCCTAACCCTACCCCTAACGTTAACTGTAACAATCACCATAACCATAATCTTAACCTTCGCCATAACCCTAACCCTAAACCAAGCCCTAACCCTAACCCTAACCCTAACCATAACCATAACCCTAACCGTAACCCTAACCCTAACCCCAACCCTAACCCAAACCCCAACCCTAACCCTAACCCTAACATTAACCATAACAATCACCATACCAATCACCATAACCATAACCTTAACCATAACCATAACCCTAACCGTAACCCTAACCCTAACCTGAACCCTAACCCTAACCTGAGCCCTAACCCTAAACCTAACCCTAACTCTAACCCTTACCCTAACCCTAACCCTAACCCTGACCCTAACATTAACCATAACCATAACCGTAACCATAACCATAACGACCCTAACCCAACCCGTAACGTTAACCATAACAATCACTATAACCATAATCTTAACCTTAACCATAACCCTAACCCTAATCCCAGCCCTAATCTTAGCCCTAACCCTAACCCTAACATTAACCATAACAATCACCATAACAATCACCATAACCATAAACTTAACCATAACCCTAACCCTACCTCTAACCCTAACCCTAACCCTAACCCTACCCCTACCCCCAACCCTAACCCTAACCCTAACCCTAACCGTAACCCTAACCCTAACCCTAACCCTAACCCTAAACCTAACCCCAACCCTAACCCTAACATTAACCATAACACTCACAATAACCATAACCTTAACCTTAACTATAACCGTAACCCTAACCCGAACCTTAACCTCACCCTAAGCCTAACCCTAACCCTAGCCCTAACGCTAACCCTAACCCTACCCCTACCCCAAACCCTAACCCTAACCCTTACCCTTACCCTAACCCTAACCCTAACCCTAACCCTAACCCTAACCCTAACCCTAACCCTAACCCTAACCCTAACCCTAACCCTAACCCTAACCCTAACCATAACCATTACCATAACCGTAACCCTAACCCTAACCCTAACCTTAACCCTAACCCTAACCCTAACCCTAACCCTAACCCTAACCCTAACCCTAACCCTAACCCTAACCCTAACCCTAATCCTAACCCTCAAATTAACCTAACACTAACCCTAACCCTAACACTAACACTAAGCCTAACCATAACCATAACCATAACCGTAACCCTAACCCTAACCCTAACATTACCCATAACTATGACAATCACCATGCCCCTAACCCTAACCCTAACACTAACCCTAACCCTAACCCTCACCCTAACCATAACCATAACCCTAACCCTAAACCTAACCTTAAGCCTAACATAAACCATAACAATAACCATAACCATAACCCAAACCCTAAGCCTAACATTAACCATAACAATCACGAAGACCATAACCCTAACCCTAACCCCAAACCTTAACCCTAACCCTAACCCTAACCCTAATCCTAACCCTAACACTAACTTTAAGCCTAACCATAACCATAACCGTAACCCTAACCCTAACCCTAACCCTAACCCTAACCCTAACATTACCCATAACTATAACAATCACCATGACCCTAACCCTAACCCTAACACTAACCCTAACCCTAACCATAAACATAACTATAACCCTAACCCTAACCCTAACCCTAACCATAAACATAACTATAACCCTAACCCTAACGCTAGCCCTAACCCTAACCCTAACATTACCCATAACTATGACAATCACCATGACCCTAACCCTAACCCTAACCCTAACACTAACCCTAACCCTAACCCTAACCCTAACCCTAACCCTAACCATAACCCTAACCCTAAACCTAACCCTAAGCCTAACATTAACCATAACAATAACCATGCCCATAACCATAACCATAACCCAAACCCTAAGCCTAACATTAACCATAACAATCACCAAGACCATAACCGTAACCCTAACCCTAACCCTAACCCTAACCCTAACCCTAACCCTAACCCTAACCCTAACCCTAACCCTAAACCTAACCCTAACCTTAACCCCAAACCTAACCATAACAATCACCAAGACCATAACCATAACCATAACCCTAACCCTAACACTAACATTAATCATAACAATCACCATGACCATAACCATAACCATAATAATAACCATAACCATAACCATAACCATAACCCTAACCCTAACATTAACCATAACAATCACCAAAACCATAGCCATAACCCT
>OX465292.1:87687310-87699810 GCA_949987695.1 Merzomyia westermanni
AGCCCTAACCCTAACCCTAACCCTAACCCTAACAATAACCATAATAATCACCATGACCATAACCATAACCGTAACACTTATGCTAACCCTGACCCTAAACCTAACCCTAACATTACCCATAACTATGACAATCCCCATGACCCTAACCCTAACCCTAACACTAACCCAATCACCATGACCATAACCATAACCATAACCATAACCCTAACCCTAAGCCTAACATTAACCATAACAATAACCATGCCCATAACCATAACCTTAACCATAACCATAACCCAAACCCTAACCCTAAACCTAACCCTAACATTAACTATAACAATCACCAAAACCATAGCCATAACCCTAACCCTAACCTTAGCCCTAACCCTAACCCTAACCCTAACAATAACCATAATAATCACCATGACCATAACCATAACCGTAACCCTTATGCTAGCCCTGACCCTAAACCTAACCCTAACGTTAACCATAACAATCACCATAACCATAATCTTAACCTTAACCATAACCCTAACCCTAACCCTAACATTAATCATAACAATCACCAAGACCATAACCGTAACCCCAACCCTAACCATAACCCTAACCCTAACATTAATCATAACAATCACCAAGACCATAATCATAACCCCAACCCTAACCCTAGCCCTAACCCTAACATGAACCATAACAATCACCATGACCATAACCATAACCGTAACCCTAACCCTAAGCCTCACTCTAACCCAACACATAACATTAACCATAACAATCACCATAACCATAACCACAACAATCACCATAACCATAACCATAACAATCACAATGACCATAACCCTGACCCTAGCCCTAACATTAACTTTAACCCTTACACTAACCCTAACCCTAACATTAACCATAACCATAACCATAACCATAACCATAACCATAACCATAACCATAACCAAAACCATAACCATAAATATAACCATAACCATAACCATAACGACCCTAACCCTACCCCTAACGTTAACTGTAACAATCACCATAACCATAATCTTAACCTTCGCCATAACCCTAACCCTAAACCAAGCCCTAACCCTAACCCTAACCCTAACCATAACCATAACCCTAACCGTAACCCTAACCCCAACCCTAACCCAAACTCCAACCCTAACCCTAACCCTAACATTAACCATAACAATCACCATACCAATCACCATAACCATAACCTGAACCATAACCATAACCATAACCCTAACCGTAACCCTAACCCTAACCTGAACCCTAACCCTAACCTGAGCCCTAACCCTAAACCTAACCCTAACTCTAACCCTTACCCTAATCCTAACCCTAACCCTAACCCTAACCCTAACATTAACCATAACCATAACCATAAAAATAACGACCCTAACCCAACCCGTAACGTTAACCATAACAATCACTATAACCATAATCTTAACCTTAACCATAACCCTAACCCTAATCCCAGCCCTAATCTTAGCCCTAACCCTAACCCTAACATTAACCATAACAATCACCATAACAATCACCATAACCATAAACTTAACCATAACCCTAACCCTACCTCTAACCCTAACCCTAACCCTAACCCTACCCCCAACCCTAACCCTAACCCTAACCCTAACCGTAACCCTAACCCTAACCCTAACCCTAACCCTAACCCCAACCCTAACATTAACCATAACCCTAACCCTAACCCTAACCCTAACCCTAACCCTAACCCTAATGCTAACCCTGACCCTAAACCTAACCCTAACGTTAACCATAACAATCACCATAACCATAATCTTAACCTTAACCATAACCATAACCATAACCCTAACCCTAACATTAATCATAACAATCACCAAGACCATAACCATAACCCCAACCCTAACCCTAACATTAATCATATCCCTGACAATTAATCAATCCTAACCCTAACACTAACTTTAAGCCTAACCATAACCATAACCGTAACCCTAACCCTAACCCTAACCCTAACCCTAACATTACCCATAACTATAACAATCACCATGACCCTAACCCTAACCCTAACACTAACCCTAACCCTAACCATAAACATAACTATAACCCTAACCCTAACCCTAACCCTAACCATAAACATAACTATAACCCTAACCCTAACGCTAGCCCTAACCCTAACCCTAACATTACCCATAACTATGACAATCACCATGACCCTAACCCTAACCCTAACCCTAACCCTAACCCTAACCCTAACCCTAACCCTAACCCTAACCCTAACCCTAACCCTAAACCTAACCCTAACCCTAACATTAACCAAAACAATCACCATATCCATAACCTTAAACTTAACAATAACCGTAACCCTAACTAACCATAGCCCTAACCCTAAACCTAACCCTAACCCTAACCCTAACCCTAATCCTAGCCCTAACATTAACCTAACCCTAACTCTAACCCTAACACTAAGACTAAGCCTAACCATAACCATAACCGTAACCCTAACCCTAACCCTAACCCTAACCCTAACCCTAACCCTAACCCTAACCCTAACATTGCCCATAACTATAACAATCACCATGACCCTAACCCTAACACTAACCCTAACCCTAACCATAAACATAACTATAACCCTAACCCTAACCCTAACCATAAACATAACTATAACCCTAACCCTAACATTACCCATAACTATGACAATCACCATGACCCTAACCCTAACCCTAACACTAACCCTAACCCTAACCCTAACCCTAACCCTAACCCTAACCCTAACCCTAACCCTAACCATAACCATAACCCTAACCCTAAACCTAACCCTAAGCCTAACATTAACCATAACAATAACCATGCCCATAACCATAACCATAACCCAAACCCTAAGCCTAACATTAACCATAACAATCACCAAGACCATAACCCTAACCCTAACCCTAACCCTAACCCTAACCCTAACCCTAACCTTAACCCCAAACCTAACCATAACAATCACCAAGACCATAACCATAACCATAACCATAACCCTAACCCTAACACTAACATTAATCATAACAATCACCATGACCATAACCATAACCATAATAATAACCATAACCATAACCAAAACCATAACCCTAACCCTAAGCTTAACATTAACCATAACAATAACCATGCCCATAACCATAACCTTAACCATAACCATAACCCAAACCCTAACCCTAAACCTAACCCTAACATTAACCATAACAATGACCAAAACCATAGCCATAACCCTAACCCTAACCTTAGCCCTAACCCTAACCCTAACCCTAACCCTAACAATAACCATAATAATCACCATGACCATAACCATAACCGTAACACTTATGCTAACCCTGACCCTAAACCTAACCCTAACATTACCCATAACTATGACAATCCCCATGACCCTAACCCTAACCCTAACACTAACCCAATCACCATGACCATAACCATAACCATAACCATAACCCTAACCCTAAGCCTAACATTAACCATAACAATAACCATGCCCATAACCATAACCTTAACCATAACCATAACCCAAACCCTAACCCTAAACCTAACCCTAACATTAACTATAACAATCACCAAAACCATAGCCATAACCCTAACCCTAACCTTAGCCCTAACCCTAACCCTAACCCTAACAATAACCATAATAATCACCATGACCATAACCATAACCGTAACCCTTATGCTAGCCCTGACCCTAAACCTAACCCTAACGTTAACCATAACAATCACCATAACCATAATCTTAACCTTAACCATAACCCTAACCTTAACCCTAACATTAATCATAACAATCACCAAGACCATAACCGTAACCCCAACCCTAACCATAACCCTAACCCTAACATTAATCATAACAATCACCAAGACCATAATCATAACCCCAACCCTAACCCTAGCCCTAACCCTAACATGAACCATAACAATCACCATGACCATAACCATAACCGTAACCCTAACCCTAAGCCTCACTCTAACCCAACACATAACATTAACCATAACAATCACCATAACCATAACCACAACAATCACCATAACCATAACCATAACAATCACAATGACCATAACCCTGACCCTAGCCCTAACATTAACTTTAACCCTTACACTAACCCTAACCCTAACATTAACCATAACCATAACCATAACCATAACCATAACCATAACCATAACCATAACCAAAACCATAACCATAAATATAACCATAACCATAACCATAACGACCCTAACCCTACCCCTAACGTTAACTGTAACAATCACCATAACCATAATCTTAACCTTCACCATAACCCTAACCCTAAACCAAGCCCTAACCCTAACCCTAACCCTAACCCTAACCATAACCATAACCCTAACCGTAACCCTAACCCCAACCCTAACCCAAACTCCAACCCTAACCCTAACCCTAACATTAACCATAACAATCACCATACCAATCACCATAACCATAACCTGAACCATAACCATAACCATAACCCTAACCGTAACCCTAACCCTAACCTGAACCCTAACCCTAACCTGAGCCCTAACCCTAAACCTAACCCTAACTCTAACCCTTACCCTAATCCTAACCCTAACCCTAACCCTAACCCTAACATTAACCATAACCATAACCGTAACCATAAAAATAACGACCCTAACCCAACCCGTAACGTTAACCATAACAATCACTATAACCATAATCTTAACCTTAACCATAACCCTAACCCTAATCCCAGCCCTAATCTTAGCCCTAACCCTAACCCTAACATTAACCATAACAATCACCATAACCATAAACTTAACCATAACCCTAACCCTACCTCTAACCCTAACCCTAACCCTAACCCTACCCCCAACCCTAACCCTAACCCTAACCCTAACCGTAACCCTAACCCTAACCCTAACCCTAACCCTAACCCCAACCCTAACATTAACCATAACAATCACAATAACCATAACCTTAACCTTAACTATAACCGTAACCCTAACCCGAACCTTAACCTCACCCTAAGCCTAACCCTAACCCTAGCCCTAACGCTAACCCTAACCCTACCCCTAACCGTAACCCTAACCCTAACCCTAACCCTAACCCTAACCCCAACCCTAACCCTAACATTAACCATAACAATCACAATAACCATAACCTTAACCTTAACTATAACCGTAACCCTAACCCGAACCTTAACCTCACCCTAAGCCTAACCCTAACCCTAGCCCTAACGCTAACCCTAACCCTAACCCTAACCCTAACCCTAACCCTAACCCTAACCCTAACCCCAACCCTAACCCTAACATTAACCATAACAATCACAATAACCATAACCTTAACCTTAACTATAACCGTAACCCTAACCCGAACCTTAACCTAACCCTAATCCTAACCCTAAAATTAACCTAACACTAACCCTAACCCTAACACTAACACTAAGCCTAACCATAACCATAACCATAACCGTAACCCTAACCCTAACCCTAACATTACCCATAACTATGACAATCACCATGACCCTAACCCTAACCCTAACACTAACCCTAACCCTAACCCTCACCCTAACCATAACCATAACCCTAACCCTAAACCTAACCTTAAGCCTAACATAAACCATAACAATAACCATAACCATAACCCAAACCCTAAGCCTAACATTAACCATAACAATCACCAAGACCATAACCCTAACCCTAACCCTAACCCTAATCCTAACCCTAACACTAACTTTAAGCCTAACCATAACCATAACCGTAACCCTAACCCTAACCCTAACCCTAACCCTAACCCTAACATTACCCATGACTATAACAATCACCAAGACCCTAACCCTAACCCTAACACTAACCCTAACCCTAACCATAAACATAACTATAACCCTAACCCTAACCCTAACCCTAACCATAAACATAACTATAACCCTAACCCTAACGCTAGCCCTAACCCTAACCCTAACATTACCCATAACTATGACAATCACCATGACCCTAACCCTAACCCTAACCCTAACCCTAACCCTAACCCTAACCATAACCCTAACCCTAACCCTAACCCTAACCCTAACCATAACCCTAACCCTAAACCTAACCCTAAGCCTAACATTAACCATAACAATCACCAAGACCATAACCGTAACCCTAACCCTAACCCTAACCCTAACCCTAACCCTAACCCTAACCCTAACCCTAACCCTAACCCTAACCCTAAACCTAACCCTAACCTTAAAACCAAACCTAACCATAACAATCACCAAGACCATAACCATAACCATAACCCTAACCCTAACACTAACATTAATCATAACAATCACCATGACCATAACCATAACCATAATAATAACCATAACCATAACCATAACCCTAACCCTAAGCCTAACATTAACCATTACAATAACCATGCCCATAACCATAACCTTAACCATAACCATAACCCAAACCCTAACCCTAAACCTAACCCTAACATTAACCATAACAATCACCAAAACCATAGCCATAACCCTAACCCTAACCTTAGCCCTAACCCTAACCCTAACCCTAACAATAACCATAATAATCACCATGACCATAACCATAACCGTAACCCTTATGCTAACCCTGACCCTAAACCTAACCCTAACGTTAACCATAACAATCACCATAACCATAATCTTAACCTTAACCATAACCCTAACCCTAACATTAATCATAACAATCACCAAGACCATAATCGTAACCCCAACCCTAACCCTAACCCTAACCCTAACATGAACCATAACAATCACCATGACCATAACCATAACCGTAACCCTAACCCTAAACCTCACTCTAACCCAACACATAACATTAACCATAACAAACACCATAACCATAACCATAACAATCACCATAACCATAACCATAACAATCACAATGACCATAACCCTGACCCTAGCCCTAACATTAACTTTAACCCTTACACTAACCCTAACCCTAACATTAACCATAACCATAACCATAACGACCCTAACCCAACCCGTAACGTTAACCATAACAATCACTATAACCATAATCTTAACCTTAACCATAACCCTAACCCTAATCCCAGCCCTAATCTTAACCCTAACCCTAACCCTAACATTAACCATAACAAACACCATAACAATCACCATAACCATAACCATAACAATCACAATGACCATAACCCTGACCCTAGCCCTAACATTAACTTTAACCCTTACACTAACCCTAACCCTAACATTAACCATAACCATAACCATAACCATAACCATAACGACCCTAACCCTACCCCTAACGTTAACTGTAACAATCACCATAACCATAATCTTAACCTTCGCCATAACCCTAACCCTAACCCTAACCATAACCATAACCCTACCCGTAACCCTAACCCTAACCCCAACCCTAACCCTAACCCAAACCCCAACCCTAACCCTAACACTAACATTAACCATAACAATCACCATAACAATCACCATAACCATAACCTTAACCATAACCATAACCATAACCATAACCCTAACCGTAACCCTAACCCTAACCTGAACCCTAACCCTAACCTGAACCCTAACCCTAAACCTAACCCTAACTCTAGCCCTTACCCTAACCCTAACCCTAACATTAACCATAACCATAACCGTAACCATAACCATAACGACCCTAACCCAACCCGTAACGTTAACCATAACAATCACTATAACCATAATCTTAACCTTAACCATAACCCTAACCCTAATCCCAGCCCTAATCTTAACCCTAACCCTAACCCTAACATTAACCATAACAATCACCATAACAATCACCATAACCATAACCTTAACCATAACGCTAACCCTACCTCTAACCCTAACCCTTACCCTAACCCCAACCCCAACCCTAACCCTAACCCTAACCCTAACCCTAACCGTAACCCTAACCCTATCCCTAACCCTAACCCCAACCCTAACCCTAACATTAACCATAACAATCACAATAACCATAACCTTAACCTTAACTATAACCGTAACCCTAACCCGAACCTTAACCTCACCCTAAGCCTAACCCTAACCCTAGCCCTAACGCTAACCCTAACCCTAACCCTACCCCTACCCCAAACCCTAACCCTAACCCTTACCCTTACCCTTACCCTAACCCTAACCCTAACCCTAACCCTAACCCTAACCATAACCATTACCGTAACCCTAACTCTAACCCTAACCCTAACCCTAACATTAACCATAACTATATCCCTAACAATCACCATAACCATAACCTTAACCTTAACCATAACCATACCCCTAACCCCAACCCTAACCCTAACATTAACCATAACAATCACAATAACCATAACCTTAACCTTAACTATAACCGTAACCCTAACCCGAACCTTAACCTCACCCTAAGCCTAACCCTAACCCTAGCCCTAACGCTAACCCTAACCCTACCCCTACCCCAAACCCTAACCCTAACCCTTACCCTTACCCTTACCCTAACCCTAACCCTAACCCTAACCCTAACCCTAACCCTAACCCTAACCCTAACCCTAACCCTAACCCTAACCATAACCATTACCGTAACCCTAACTCTAACCCTAACCCTAACCCTAACATTAACCATAACAATAACCATAACTATATCCCTAACAATCACCATAACCATAACCTTAACCATAACCCTAACCCTAATCCCAGCCCTAATCTTACCCCTAACCCTAACCCTAACATTAACCATAACAATCACCATAACAATCACCATAACCATAACCTTAACCATAACCCTAACCCTACCTCTAACCCTAACCCTAACCCTAACCCTAACCCTAACCCTAACCCTAACCCTAACCCTAACCCTAACCGTAACCCTAACCCTATCCCTAACCCTAACCCCAACCCTAACCCTAACATTAACCATAACAATCACAATAACCATAACCTTAACCTTAACTATAACCGTAACCCTAACCCGAACCTTAACCCCACCCTAAGCCTAACCCTAACCCTAACCCTAGCCCTAACTCTACCCCTACCCCAAACCCTAACCCTAACCCTTACCCTTAACCTAACCCTAACCCTAACCATAACCATAACCGTAACCCTAACCCTAGCCCTAACCCTAAACCTAACCCTAACCCTAACCCTAACCCTAACCCTAATCCTAACATTAACATTAACCTAACCCTAACCCTAACCCTAACACTAACACTAAGCCTAACCATAACCGTAACCCTAACCCTAACCCTAACCCTAACCCTAACTCTAACATTACCCATAACTATAACAATCACCATGACCCTAACCCTAACCCTAACCCTAACACTAACCCTAACCCTAACCCTAACCCTAACCCTAACCCTAACCCTAACCATAAACATAACTATAACCCTAACCCTAACCCTAACCCTAACCATAAACATAACTATAACCCTAACCCTAACGCTAGCCCTAACCCTAACCCTAACATTACCCATAACTATGACAATCACCATGACCCTAACCCTAACCCTAACCCTAACCCTAACCCTAACCCTAACCCTAACCCTAACCCTAACCCTAACCATAACCATAACCCTAACCCTAACCCTAACCCTAACCCTAACCCTAACCCTAACCCTAACCCTAACCCTAACCCTAACCCTAACCCTAACCCTAACCCTAACCCTAACCCTAACAATAACCATAACAATCACCATGACCATAACCATAACCGTAACCCTTATGCTAACCCTGACCTTAAACCTAACCCTAACGTTAACCATAACAATCACCATAACCATAATCTTAACCTTAACCATAACCCTAACCCTAACCCTAACATTAATCATAACAATCACCAAGACCATAACCGTAACCCCAACCCTAACAATAACCCTAACCCTAACATGAACCATAACAATCACCATGACCATAACCATAACCGTAACCCTAACCCTAAACCTCACTCTAACCCAACACATAACATTAACCATAACAAACACCATAACCATAACCATAACAATCA
Source organism: Merzomyia westermanni (assembly GCA_949987695.1). Classification (NCBI taxonomy): domain Eukaryota; kingdom Metazoa; phylum Arthropoda; class Insecta; order Diptera; family Tephritidae; genus Merzomyia; species Merzomyia westermanni. Next base: position 87,697,190 of record OX465292.1, read on the forward strand.
CCATAACCATAACCATAACAATCACAATGACCATAACCCTGACCCTAGCCCTAACATTAACTTTAACCCTTACACTAACCCTAACCCTAACATTAACCATAACCATAACCATAACGACCCTAACCCAACCCGTAACGTTAACCATAACAATCACTATAACCATAATCTTAACCTTAACCATAACCCTAACCCTAACCCTAACATTAACCATAACAAACACCATAACAATCACCATAACCATAACCATAACAATCACAATGACCATAACCCTGACCCTAGCCCTAACATTAACTTTAACCCTTACACTAACCCTAACCCTAACATTAACCATAACCATAACCATAACCATAACCATAACCATAACGACCCTAACCCTACCCCTAACGTTAACTGTAACAATCACCATAACCATAATCTTAACCTTCGCCATAACCCTAACCCTAACCCTAACCATAACCATAACCCTACCCGTAACCCTAACCCTAACCCCAACCCTAACCCTAACCCAAACCCCAACCCTAACCCTAACACTAACATTAACCATAACAATCACCATAACAATCACCATAACCATAACCTTAACCATAACCATAACCATAACCATAACCCTAACCGTAACCCTAACCCTAACCTGAACCCTAACCCTAACCTGAACCCTAACCCTAAACCTAACCCTAACTCTAGCCCTTACCCTAACCCTAACCCTAACATTAACCATAACCATAACCGTAACCATAACCATAACGACCCTAACCCAACCCGTAACGTTAACCATAACAATCACTATAACCATAATCTTAACCTTAACCATAACCCTAACCCTAATCCCAGCCCTAATCTTAACCCTAACCCTAACCCTAACATTAACCATAACAATCACCATAACAATCACCATAACCATAACCTTAACCATAACGCTAACCCTACCTCTAACCCTAACCCTTACCCTAACCCCAACCCCAACCCTAACCCTAACCCTAACCCTAACCCTAACCGTAACCCTAACCCTATCCCTAACCCTAACCCCAACCCTAACCCTAACATTAACCATAACAATCACAATAACCATAACCTTAACCTTAACTATAACCGTAACCCTAACCCGAACCTTAACCTCACCCTAAGCCTAACCCTAACCCTAGCCCTAACCCTAACCCTAACCCTAACCCTACCCCTACCCCAAACCCTAACCCTAACCCTTACCCTTACCCTTACCCTTACCCTAACCCTAACCCTAACCCTAACCCTAACCCTAACCCTAACCATAACCATTACCGTAACCCTAACTCTAACCCTAACCCTAACCCTAACATTAACCATAACTATATCCCTAACAATCACCATAACCATAACCTTAACCTTAACCATAACCATACCCCTAACCCCAACCCTAACCCTAACATTAACCATAACAATCACAATAACCATAACCTTAACCTTAACTATAACCGTAACCCTAACCCGAACCTTAACCTCACCCTAAGCCTAACCCTAACCCTAGCCCTAACGCTAACCCTAACCCTACCCCTACCCCAAACCCTAACCCTAACCCTTACCCTTACCCTTACCCTAACCCTAACCCTAACCCTAACCCTAACCCTAACCCTAACCCTAACCCTAACCCTAACCCTAACCCTAACCCTAACCCTAACCCTAACCCTAACCCTAACCCTAACCATAACCATTACCGTAACCCTAACTCTAACCCTAACCCTAACCCTAACATTAACCATAACAATAACCATAACTATATCCCTAACAATCACCATAACCATAACCTTAACCATAACCCTAACCCTAATCCCAGCCCTAATCTTACCCCTAACCCTAACCCTAACATTAACCATAACAATCACCATAACAATCACCATAACCATAACCTTAACCATAACCCTAACCCTACCTCTAACCCTAACCCTAACCCTAACCCCAACCCTAACCCTAACCCTAACCCTAACCCTAACCGTAACCCTAACCCTATCCCTAACCCTAACCCCAACCCTAACCCTAACATTAACCATAACAATCACAATAACCATAACCTTAACCTTAACTATAACCGTAACCCTAACCCGAACCTTAACCCCACCCTAAGCCTAACCCTAACCCTAACCCTAGCCCTAACTCTACCCCTACCCCAAACCCTAACCCTAACCCTTACCCTTAACCTAACCCTAACCCTAACCATAACCATAACCGTAACCCTAACCCTAACCCTAACCCTAAACCTAACCCTAACCCTAACCCTAACCCTAATCCTAACATTAACATTAACCTAACCCTAACCCTAACCCTAACACTAACACTAAGCCTAACCATAACCGTAACCCTAACCCTAACCCTAACCCTAACCCTAACTCTAACATTACCCATAACTATAACAATCACCATGACCCTAACCCTAACCCTAACCCTAACACTAACCCTAACCCTAACCCTAACCCTAACCCTAACCCTAACCATAAACATAACTATAACCCTAACCCTAACCCTAACCCTAACCATAAACATAACTATAACCCTAACCCTAACGCTAGCCCTAACCCTAACCCTAACATTACCCATAACTATGACAATCACCATGACCCTAACCCTAACCCTAACACTAACCCTAACCCTAA
>OX465292.1:87702310-87809810 GCA_949987695.1 Merzomyia westermanni
AACCTTAACTATAACCGTAACCCTAACCCGAACCTTAACCTAACCCTAATCCTAACCCTAAAATTAACCTAACACTAACCCTAACCCTAACACTAACACTAAGCCTAACCATAACCATAACCATAACCGTAACCCTAACCCTAACCCTAACATTACCCATAACTATGACAATCACCATGACCCTAACCCTAACCCTAACACTAACCCTAACCCTAACCCTCACCCTAACCATAACCATAACCCTAACCCTAAACCTAACCTTAAGCCTAACATAAACCATAACAATAACCATAACCATAACCCAAACCCTAAGCCTAACATTAACCATAACAATCACCAAGACCATAACCCTAACCCTAACCCTAACCCTAACCCTAACCCTAACCCTAATCCTAACCCTAACACTAACTTTAAGCCTAACCATAACCATAACCGTAACCCTAACCCTAACCCTAACCCTAACCCTAACCCTAACCCTAACATTACCCATGACTATAACAATCACCAAGACCCTAACCCTAACCCTAACACTAACCCTAACCCTAACCATAAACATAACTATAACCCTAACCCTAACCCTAACCCTAACCATAAACATAACTATAACCCTAACCCTAACGCTAGCCCTAACCCTAACCCTAACATTACCCATAACTATGACAATCACCATGACCCTAACCCTAACCCTAACCCTAACCCTAACCCTAACCCTAACCATAACCCTAACCCTAACCCTAACCCTAACCCTAACCATAACCCTAACCCTAAACCTAACCCTAAGCCTAACATTAACCATAACAATCACCAAGACCATAACCGTAACCCTAACCCTAACCCTAACCCTAACCCTAACCCTAACCCTAACCCTAACCCTAACCCTAACCCTAACCCTAACCCTAACCCTAAACCTAACCCTAACCTTAAAACCAAACCTAACCATAACAATCACCAAGACCATAACCATAACCATAACCCTAACCCTAACACTAACATTAATCATAACAATCACCATGACCATAACCATAACCATAATAATAACCATAACCATAACCATAACCCTAACCCTAAGCCTAACATTAACCATTACAATAACCATGCCCATAACCATAACCTTAACCATAACCATAACCCAAACCCTAACCCTAAACCTAACCCTAACATTAACCATAACAATCACCAAAACCATAGCCATAACCCTAACCCTAACCTTAGCCCTAACCCTAACCCTAACCCTAACAATAACCATAATAATCACCATGACCATAACCATAACCGTAACCCTTATGCTAACCCTGACCCTAAACCTAACCCTAACGTTAACCATAACAATCACCATAACCATAATCTTAACCTTAACCATAACCCTAACCCTAACATTAATCATAACAATCACCAAGACCATAATCGTAACCCCAACCCTAACCCTAACCCTAACCCTAACATGAACCATAACAATCACCATGACCATAACCATAACCGTAACCCTAACCCTAAACCTCACTCTAACCCAACACATAACATTAACCATAACAAACACCATAACCATAACCATAACAATCACCATAACCATAACCATAACAATCACAATGACCATAACCCTGACCCTAGCCCTAACATTAACTTTAACCCTTACACTAACCCTAACCCTAACATTAACCATAACCATAACCATAACGACCCTAACCCAACCCGTAACGTTAACCATAACAATCACTATAACCATAATCTTAACCTTAACCATAACCCTAACCCTAATCCCAGCCCTAATCTTAACCCTAACCCTAACCCTAACATTAACCATAACAAACACCATAACAATCACCATAACCATAACCATAACAATCACAATGACCATAACCCTGACCCTAGCCCTAACATTAACTTTAACCCTTACACTAACCCTAACCCTAACATTAACCATAACCATAACCATAACCATAACCATAACGACCCTAACCCTACCCCTAACGTTAACTGTAACAATCACCATAACCATAATCTTAACCTTCGCCATAACCCTAACCCTAACCCTAACCATAACCATAACCCTACCCGTAACCCTAACCCTAACCCCAACCCTAACCCTAACCCAAACCCCAACCCTAACCCTAACACTAACATTAACCATAACAATCACCATAACAATCACCATAACCATAACCTTAACCATAACCATAACCATAACCATAACCCTAACCGTAACCCTAACCCTAACCTGAACCCTAACCCTAACCTGAACCCTAACCCTAAACCTAACCCTAACTCTAGCCCTTACCCTAACCCTAACCCTAACATTAACCATAACCATAACCGTAACCATAACCATAACGACCCTAACCCAACCCGTAACGTTAACCATAACAATCACTATAACCATAATCTTAACCTTAACCATAACCCTAACCCTAATCCCAGCCCTAATCTTAACCCTAACCCTAACCCTAACATTAACCATAACAATCACCATAACAATCACCATAACCATAACCTTAACCATAACGCTAACCCTACCTCTAACCCTAACCCTTACCCTAACCCCAACCCCAACCCTAACCCTAACCCTAACCCTAACCCTAACCGTAACCCTAACCCTATCCCTAACCCTAACCCCAACCCTAACCCTAACATTAACCATAACAATCACAATAACCATAACCTTAACCTTAACTATAACCGTAACCCTAACCCGAACCTTAACCTCACCCTAAGCCTAACCCTAACCCTAGCCCTAACGCTAACCCTAACCCTAACCCTACCCCTACCCCAAACCCTAACCCTAACCCTTACCCTTACCCTTACCCTAACCCTAACCCTAACCCTAACCCTAACCCTAACCCTAACCATAACCATTACCGTAACCCTAACTCTAACCCTAACCCTAACCCTAACATTAACCATAACTATATCCCTAACAATCACCATAACCATAACCTTAACCTTAACCATAACCATACCCCTAACCCCAACCCTAACCCTAACATTAACCATAACAATCACAATAACCATAACCTTAACCTTAACTATAACCGTAACCCTAACCCGAACCTTAACCTCACCCTAAGCCTAACCCTAACCCTAGCCCTAACGCTAACCCTAACCCTACCCCTACCCCAAACCCTAACCCTAACCCTTACCCTTACCCTTACCCTAACCCTAACCCTAACCCTAACCCTAACCCTAACCCTAACCCTAACCCTAACCCTAACCCTAACCATAACCATTACCGTAACCCTAACTCTAACCCTAACCCTAACCCTAACATTAACCATAACAATAACCATAACTATATCCCTAACAATCACCATAACCATAACCTTAACCATAACCCTAACCCTAATCCCAGCCCTAATCTTACCCCTAACCCTAACCCTAACATTAACCATAACAATCACCATAACAATCACCATAACCATAACCTTAACCATAACCCTAACCCTACCTCTAACCCTAACCCTAACCCTAACCCCAACCCCAACCCTAACCCTAACCCTAACCCTAACCCTAACCGTAACCCTAACCCTATCCCTAACCCTAACCCCAACCCTAACCCTAACATTAACCATAACAATCACAATAACCATAACCTTAACCTTAACTATAACCGTAACCCTAACCCGAACCTTAACCCCACCCTAAGCCTAACCCTAACCCTAACCCTAGCCCTAACTCTACCCCTACCCCAAACCCTAACCCTAACCCTTACCCTTAACCTAACCCTAACCCTAACCATAACCATAACCGTAACCCTAACCCTAGCCCTAACCCTAAACCTAACCCTAACCCTAACCCTAACCCTAACCCTAATCCTAACATTAACATTAACCTAACCCTAACCCTAACCCTAACACTAACACTAAGCCTAACCATAACCGTAACCCTAACCCTAACCCTAACCCTAACCCTAACTCTAACATTACCCATAACTATAACAATCACCATGACCCTAACCCTAACCCTAACCCTAACACTAACCCTAACCCTAACCCTAACCCTAACCCTAACCCTAACCCTAACCCTAACCATAAACATAACTATAACCCTAACCCTAACCCTAACCCTAACCATAAACATAACTATAACCCTAACCCTAACGCTAGCCCTAACCCTAACCCTAACATTACCCATAACTATGACAATCACCATGACCCTAACCCTAACCCTAACCCTAACCCTAACCCTAACCCTAACCCTAACCCTAACCCTAACCCTAACCATAACCATAACCCTAACCCTAACCCTAACCCTAACCCTAACCCTAACCCTAACCCTAACCCTAACCCTAACCCTAACCCTAACCCTAACCCTAACCCTAACCCTAACCCTAACCCTAACAATAACCATAACAATCACCATGACCATAACCATAACCGTAACCCTTATGCTAACCCTGACCTTAAACCTAACCCTAACGTTAACCATAACAATCACCATAACCATAATCTTAACCTTAACCATAACCCTAACCCTAACCCTAACATTAATCATAACAATCACCAAGACCATAACCGTAACCCCAACCCTAACAATAACCCTAACCCTAACATGAACCATAACAATCACCATGACCATAACCATAACCGTAACCCTAACCCTAAACCTCACTCTAACCCAACACATAACATTAACCATAACAAACACCATAACCATAACCATAACAATCACCATAACCATAACCATAACAATCACAATGACCATAACCCTGACCCTAGCCCTAACATTAACTTTAACCCTTACACTAACCCTAACCCTAACATTAACCATAACCATAACCATAACGACCCTAACCCAACCCGTAACGTTAACCATAACAATCACTATAACCATAATCTTAACCTTAACCATAACCCTAACCCTAACCCTAACATTAACCATAACAAACACCATAACAATCACCATAACCATAACCATAACAATCACAATGACCATAACCCTGACCCTAGCCCTAACATTAACTTTAACCCTTACACTAACCCTAACCCTAACATTAACCATAACCATAACCATAACCATAACCATAACCATAACGACCCTAACCCTACCCCTAACGTTAACTGTAACAATCACCATAACCATAATCTTAACCTTCGCCATAACCCTAACCCTAACCCTAACCATAACCATAACCCTACCCGTAACCCTAACCCTAACCCCAACCCTAACCCTAACCCAAACCCCAACCCTAACCCTAACACTAACATTAACCATAACAATCACCATAACAATCACCATAACCATAACCTTAACCATAACCATAACCATAACCATAACCCTAACCGTAACCCTAACCCTAACCCTAACCCTAACCCTAACCTGAACCCTAACCCTAAACCTAACCCTAACTCTAGCCCTTACCCTAACCCTAACCCTAACATTAACCATAACCATAACCGTAACCATAACCATAACGACCCTAACCCAACCCGTAACGTTAACCATAACAATCACTATAACCATAATCTTAACCTTAACCATAACCCTAACCCTAATCCCAGCCCTAATCTTAACCCTAACCCTAACCCTAACATTAACCATAACAATCACCATAACAATCACCATAACCATAACCTTAACCATAACGCTAACCCTACCTCTAACCCTAACCCTTACCCTAACCCCAACCCCAACCCTAACCCTAACCCTAACCCTAACCCTAACCGTAACCCTAACCCTAACCCTAACCCTAACCCCAACCCTAACCCTAACATTAACCATAACAATCACAATAACCATAACCTTAACCTTAACTATAACCGTAACCCTAACCCGAACCTTAACCTCACCCTAAGCCTAACCCTAACCCTAACCCTAACCCTAACCCTAACCCTAACCCTACCCCTACCCCAAACCCTAACCCTAACCCTTACCCTTACCCTTACCCTTACCCTAACCCTAACCCTAACCCTAACCCTAACCCTAACCCTAACCATAACCATTACCGTAACCCTAACTCTAACCCTAACCCTAACCCTAACATTAACCATAACTATATCCCTAACAATCACCATAACCATAACCTTAACCTTAACCATAACCATACCCCTAACCCCAACCCTAACCCTAACATTAACCATAACAATCACAATAACCATAACCTTAACCTTAACTATAACCGTAACCCTAACCCGAACCTTAACCTCACCCTAAGCCTAACCCTAACCCTAGCCCTAACGCTAACCCTAACCCTACCCCTACCCCAAACCCTAACCCTAACCCTTACCCTTACCCTTACCCTAACCCTAACCCTAACCCTAACCCTAACCCTAACCCTAACCCTAACCCTAACCCTAACCCTAACCCTAACCCTAACCCTAACCCTAACCATAACCATTACCGTAACCCTAACTCTAACCCTAACCCTAACCCTAACATTAACCATAACAATAACCATAACTATATCCCTAACAATCACCATAACCATAACCTTAACCATAACCCTAACCCTAATCCCAGCCCTAATCTTACCCCTAACCCTAACCCTAACATTAACCATAACAATCACCATAACAATCACCATAACCATAACCTTAACCATAACCCTAACCCTACCTCTAACCCTAACCCTAACCCTAACCCCAACCCTAACCCTAACCCTAACCCTAACCCTAACCGTAACCCTAACCCTATCCCTAACCCTAACCCCAACCCTAACCCTAACATTAACCATAACAATCACAATAACCATAACCTTAACCTTAACTATAACCGTAACCCTAACCCGAACCTTAACCCCACCCTAAGCCTAACCCTAACCCTAACCCTAGCCCTAACTCTACCCCTACCCCAAACCCTAACCCTAACCCTTACCCTTAACCTAACCCTAACCCTAACCATAACCATAACCGTAACCCTAACCCTAACCCTAACCCTAAACCTAACCCTAACCCTAACCCTAACCCTAACCCTAATCCTAACATTAACATTAACCTAACCCTAACCCTAACCCTAACACTAACACTAAGCCTAACCATAACCGTAACCCTAACCCTAACCCTAACCCTAACCCTAACTCTAACATTACCCATAACTATAACAATCACCATGACCCTAACCCTAACCCTAACCCTAACACTAACCCTAACCCTAACCCTAACCCTAACCCTAACCCTAACCATAAACATAACTATAACCCTAACCCTAACCCTAACCCTAACCATAAACATAACTATAACCCTAACCCTAACGCTAGCCCTAACCCTAACCCTAACATTACCCATAACTATGACAATCACCATGACCCTAACCCTAACCCTAACACTAACCCTAACCCTAACCCTAACCCTAACCCTAACCCTAACCCTAACCATAACCATAACCCTAACCCTAACCCTAACCCTAACCCTAACCCTAACCCTAACCCTAACCCTAACCCTAACCCTAACCCTAACCCTAACCCTAACCCTAACCCTAACCCTAACCCTAACAATAACCATAATAATCACCATGACCATAACCATAACCGTAACCCTTATGCTAACCCTGACCTTAAACCTAACCCTAACGTTAACCATAACAATCACCATAACCATAATCTTAACCTTAACCATAACCCTAACCCTAACATTAATCATAACAATCACCAAGACCATAACCGTAACCCCAACCCTAACAATAACCCTAACCCTAACATTAATCATAACAATCACCAAGACCATAATCATAACCCCAACCCTAACCCTAACCCTAACATGAACGATAACAATCACCATGACCATAACCATAACAATCACAATGACCATAACCCTGACCCTAGCCCTAACATTAACTTTAACCCTTACACTAACCCTAACCCTAACATTAACCATAACCATAACCATAACCATAACCATAACCATAAATATAACCATAACGACCCTAACCCTACCCCTAACGTTAACTGTAACAATCACCATAACCATAATCTTAACCTTCGCCATAACCCTAACCCTAAACCGAGCCCTAACCCTAACCCTAACCCTAACCATAACCATAACCCTAACCGTAACCCTAACCCTAACCCCAACCCTAACCCTAACCCAAACCCCAACCCTAACCCTAACCCTAACATTAACCATAACAATCACCATAACAATCACCATAACCATAACCTTAACCATAACCATAACCATAACCCTAACCGTAACCCTAAGCCTAACCTTAACCCTAACCCTAACCCCAACCCTAACCTTAACCATAACACTAACACTAACCCTAACCCTAACAATAACCCTAACCCTAACCCCAACCTTAACCCTAACCCTAACATTAACCATACCAATCACCGTGACCATAACCATAACCCTAACCCTAGCCCTGACCCTAACCCTAACCCCAAACCCAACCCTAACCGTAACCCTAACACTAACCCTAACCCTAACCCTAACCCTAGCCCTGACCCTAACCCTAACCCCAAACCCAACCCTAACCGTAACCCTAACACTAACCCTAACCCTAGCTCTAAGCCTAACCTTAACCCTAACCCTAACCCTAACCCCAACCCTAACCTTACCCATAACACTAACACTAACCCTAACCCTAACCCTAACTCTAAAGATAACCTTAACCCTAACCCTGACCCTGACCCTGACCCTGACCCTGACCCTAACCCTAACCCTAACCCTAACCCTAACCCTAACCCTAACCCTAACCCTAACCCTAACCCCAAACCCAACCCTAACCGTAACCCTAACACTAACCCTAACCCTAACCCTAACCCTAGCTCTAAGCCTAGCCTTAACCCTAACCCTAACCCCAACCCTAACCTTAACCATAACACTAACACTAACCCTAACCCTAACCCCAACCCCAACCTTAACCCTAACCCTAACATTAACCATAACAATCACCGTGACCATAACCATAACCTTAACCATAACCCTAACCCTAAACCTAACCCTAAAGCTAACCCTAACCCTAACCCTAACCCTGACCCTAACCCTAACCCTAACCCCAAACCCAACCCTAACCGTAACCCTAACACTAACCCAAACCCTAACCCTAACCCTAACCCTAACCCTAACCCTAACCCTAACCCTAACCCTAACCCTAACCCTAACCCTAACCCTAACCCTAACCCTAACCCTAGCTCTAAGCCTAACCTTAACCCTAACCCTAACCCTAACCCTAACCCCAACCCTAACCTTAACCATAACACTAACACTAACCCTAACCCTAACCCCAACCTTAACCCTAATCCTAACAGTAACCATAACAATCACCGTGACCATAACCATAACCTTAACCATAACCCTAACCCTAACCCTAACCCTAACTATAACCCTAACCATAGCCATAACCCTAACCATAACCATACAATCACCAAGACCATAACCATAACCTTAACCATAACACTAAACATAACCTTAACCCTAACCCTAAGCGTAACCCTAACCCTAACCCTAACCCTAACCCTAACCCTAAACCTAACCCTAGTTCTAACCCTAACCCTAATTCTAACCCTAAACCTAACCCTAACCCCAACCCTAACCATAATCCTAACCCTAACCCAAACTCTAACCCTAACCCTAACCCTGACATTAACCATAACAATAACCATAACTATATCCCTAACAATCACCATGACCATAACTTTAACCTTAACCATAACCATACCCCTAACCCCAACCCTAACCTTAACCATAACACTAACACTAAACCTAACCCTAACCCTAACCCCAACCTTAACCCTAATCCTAACATTAACCATAACAATCACCGTGACCATAACCATAACCTTAACCATAACCCTAACGATAACCCTAACCCTAACCCTAACCCTAACCCTAACCCTAACCCTAATCCTAACCCCAACCCTAACCCTAACATTAACCATAACAATCACAATAACCATAACCTTAACCTTAACTATAACCGTAACCGAAACCCGAACCTTAACCTCACCCTAAGCCTAACCCTAACCCTAACCCTAGCCCTAACGCTAACCCTAACTCTACCCCTAACCCTAACCCTAACCCTAACCCTAACCCTAACCATAACCATAACCATAACCGTAACCCTAACCCTAACCCTAACCCTAACCCCAACCCTAACCCTAACATTAACCATAACAATCACAATAACCATAACCTTAACCTTAACTATAACCGTAACCCTAACCCGAACCTTAACCTCACCCTAAGCCTAACCCTAACCCTAGCCCTAACGCTAACCCTAACCCTACCCCTACCCCAAACCCTAACCCTAACCCTTACCCTTACCCTAACCCTAACCCTAACCCTAACCCTAACCCTAACCATAACCATAACCATTACCATAACCGTAACCCTAACCCTAACCCTAAACTTAACCCTAACCCTAACCCTAACCCTAACCCTAACCCTAACCCTAACCCTAACCCTAACCCTAATCCTAACCCTAAAATTAACCTAACACTAACCCTAACCATAACACTAAGCCTAACCATAACCATAACCATAACCGTAACCCTAACCCTAACCCTAACCCTAACATTACCCATAACTATGACAATCACCATGACCCTAGCCCTAACCTTAACACTAACCCTAACCCTAACCATAACCATAACCCTAACCCTAAACCTAACCTTAAGCCTAACATAAACCATAACAATAACCATAACCATAACCCAAACCCTAAGCCTAACATTAACCATAACAATCACCAAGACCATAACCCTAACCCTAACCCTAACCCTAACCCTAACCCTAACCCTAACCCTAAAGCTAACCCTAACCCTAACATTAACCAAAACAATCACCATATCCGTAACCTTAAACTTAACAATAACCGTAACCCTAACTAACCATAGCCCTAACCCTAAACCTAACCCTAACCCTCACCCTAACCCTAATCCTAACCCTAACATTAACCTAACCCTAACCCTAACCCTAACACTAACACTAAGCCTAACCATAACCATAACCGTAACCCTAACCCTAACCCTAACCCTAACCCTAACCCTAACATTACCCATAACTATAACAATCACCATGACCCTAACCCTAACACTAACCCTAACCCTAACCATAAACATAACTATAACCCTAACCCTAACCCTAACCATAAACATAACTATAACCCTAACCCTAACATTACCCATAACTATGACAATCACCATGACCCTAACCCTAACCCTAACACTAACCCTAACCCTAACCCTAACCCTAACCCTAACCCTAACCCTAACCATAACCATAACCCTAACCCTAAACCTAACCCTAAGCCTAACATTAACCATAACAATAACCATGCCCATAACCATAACCATAACCCAAACCCTAAGCCTAACATTAACCATAACAATCACCAAGACCATAACCCTAACCCTAACCCTAACCCTAACCCTAACCCTAACCCTAACCCTAACCCTAACCCTAACCCTAACCCTAACCCTAACCCCAAACCTAACCATAACAATCACCAAGACCATAACCATAACCATAACCCTAACCCTAACATTAATCATAACAATCACCATGACCATAACCATAATAATAACCATAACCATAACCATAACCATAACCCTAACCCTAAGCTTAACATTAACCATAACAATAACCATGCCCATAACCATAACCTTAACCATAACCATAACCCAAACCCTAACCCTAAACCTAACCCTAACATTAACCATAACAATGACCAAAACCATAGCCATAACCCTAACCCTAACCTTAGCCCTAACCCTAACCCTAACCCTAACCCTAACAATAACCATAATAATCACCATGACCATAACCATAACCGTAACCCTTATGCTAACCCTGACCCTAAACCTAACCCTAACATTACCCATAACTATGACAATCACCATGACCCTAACCCTAACCCTAACACTAACCCAATCACCATGACCATAACCATAACCATAACCATAACAATAACCATGCCCATAACCATAACCTTAACCATAACCATAACCCAAACCCTAACCCTAAACCTAACCCTAACATTAACCATAACAATCACCAAAACCATAGCCATAACCCTAACCCTAACCTTAGCCCTAACCCTAACCCTAACCCTAACAATAACCATAATAATCACCATGACCATAACCATAACCGTAACCCTTATGCTAACCCTGACCCTAAACCTAACCCTAACGTTAACCGTAACAATCACCATAACCATAATCTTAACCTTAACCATAACCCTAACCCTAACCCTAACATTAATCATAACAATCACCAAGACCATAACCGTAACCCCAACCCTAACCATAACCCTAACCCTAACATTAATCATAACAATCACCAAGACCATAATCATAACCCCAACCCTAACCCTAACCCTAACCCTAACATGAACCATAACAATCACCATGACCATAACCATAACCGTAACCCTAACCCTAAACCTCACTCTAACCCAACACATAACATTAACCATAACAATCACCACAACCATAACCACAACAATCACCATAACCATAACCATAACAATCACAATGACCATAACCCTGACCCTAGCCCTAACATTAACTTTAACCCTTACACTAACCCTAACCCTAACATTAACCATAACCATAACCATAACCATAACCATAACCATAACCAAAACCATAACCATAAATATAACCATAACCATAACCATAACGACCCTAACCCTACCCCTAACGTTAACTGTAACAATCACCATAACCATAATCTTAACCTTCGCCATAACCCTAACCCTAAACCGAGCCCTAACCCTAACCCTAACCCTAACCATAACCATAACCCTAACCGTAACCCTAACCCTAACATTAACCATAACAATCACCATAACAATCACCATAACCATAACCTTAACCATAACCATAACCCTAACCGTAACCCTAACCCTAGCCTGAACCCTAACCCTAACCTGAGCCCTAACCCTAAACCTAACCCTAACTCTAACCCTTACCCTAACCCTAACCCTAACCCTAACCCTAACACTAATATTAACCATAACCATAACCGTAACCATAACCATAACGACCCTAACCCAACCCGTAACGTTAACCATAACAATCACTATAACCATAATCTTAACCTTAACCATAACCCTAACCCTAATCCCAGCCCTAATCTTAGCCCTAACCCTAACCCTAACATTAACCATAACAATCACCATAACCATAAACTTAACCATAACCCTAACCCTACCTCTAACCCTAACCCTAACCCTAACCCTACCCCTAACCCTAACCGTAACCCTAACCCTAACCCTAACCCTAACCCCAACCCTAACCCTAACATTAACCATAACAATCACAATAACCATAACCTTAACCTTAACTATAACCGTAACCCTAACCCGAACCTTAACCTCACCCTAAGCCTAACCCTAACCCTAGCTATAACGTTAACCCTAACCCTACCCCTACCCCAAACCCTAACCCTAACCCTTACCCTTACCCTAACCCTAACCCTAACCGTAACCCTAACCCTAACCCTAACCATAACCATTACCATAACCGTAACCCTAACCCTAACCCTAACCTTAACCCTAACATTAACCCTAACCCTAACCCTAACCCTAACCCTAACCCTTACCCTAACCCTAACCCTAATCCTAACCCTAAAATTAACCTAACACTAACCATAACCATTACCATAACCGTAACCCTAACCCTAACCCTAACCTTAACCCTAACCCTAACCCTAACCCTAACCCTAACCCTAACCCTAACCCTAACCCTAATCCTAACCCTAAAATTAACCTAACACTAACCCTAACCCTAACACTAAGCCTAACCATAACCATAACCATAACCGTAACCCTAACCCTAACCCTAACCCTAACATTACCCATAACTATGACAATCCCCATGACCCTAGCCCTAACCTTAACACTAACCCTAACCCTAACCATAACCATAACCCTAACCCTAAACCTAACCTTAAGCCTAACATAAACCATAACAATAACCATAACCATAACCCAAACCCTAAGCCTAACATTAACCATAACAATCACCAAGACCATAACCCTAACCCTAACCCTAACCCTAACCCTAACCCTAACCCTAACCCTAACCCTAACCCTAAACCTAACCCTAACCCTAACATTAACCAAAACAATCACCATATCCATAACCTTAAACTTAACAATAACCGTAACCCTAACTAACCATAGCCCTAACCCTAAACCTAACCCTAACCCTCACCCTAACCCTAATCCTAACCCTAACATTACCCTACCCCTAACCCTAACCCTAACACTAACACTAAGCCTAACCATAACCATAACCGTAACCCTAACCCTAACCCTAACCCTAACCCTAACCCTAACATTACCCATAACTATAACAATCACCATGACCCTAACCCTAACACTAACCCTAACCCTAACCATAAACATAACTATAACCCTAACCCTAACCCTAACCATAAACATAACTATAACCCTAACCCTAACATTACCCATAACTATGACAATCACCATGACCCTAACCCTAACCCTAACACTAACCCTAACCGTAACCCTAACCCTAACCCTAACCCTAACCCTAACCATAACCATAACCATAACCCTAACCCTAAACCTAACCCTAAGCCTAACATTAACCAGAACAATAACCATGCCCATAACCATAACCATAACCCAAACCCTAAGCCTAACATTAACCATAACAATCACCAAGACCATAACCCTAACCCTAACCCTAACCCTAACCCTAACCCTAACCCTAACCCTAACCCTAACCCTAACCCTAACCCTAACCCTAACCTTAACCCCAAACCTAACCATAACAATCACCAAGCCCATAACCATAACCATAACCATAATAATAACCATAACCATAACCATAACCCTAACCCTAAGCTTAACATTAACCATAACAATAACCATGCCCATAACCATAACCTTAACCATAACCATAACCCAAACCCTAACCCTAAACCTAACCCTAACATTAACCATAACAATGACCAAAACCATAGCCATAACCCTAACCCTAACCTTAGCCCTAACCCTAACCCTAACCCTAACCCTAACAATAACCATAATAATCACCATGACCATAACCATAACCGTAACCCTTATGCTAACCCTGACCCTAAACCTAACCCTAACATTACCCATAACTATGACAATCACCATGACCCTAACCCTAGCCCTAACACTAACCCAATCACCATGACCATAACCATAACCATAACCATAACCCTAACCCTAAGCCTAACATTAACCATAACAATAACCATGCCCATAACCATAACCTTAACCATAACCATAACCCAAACCCTAACCCTAAACCTAACCCTAACATTAACCATAACAATCACCAAAACCATAGCCATAACCCTAACCCTAACCTTAGCCCTAACCCTAACCTTAACCCTAACAATAACCATAATAATCGCCATGACCATAACCATAACCGTAACCCTTATGCTAACCCTGACCCTAAACCTAACCCTAACGTTAACCATAACAATCACCATAACCATAATCTTAACCTTAACCATAACCCTAACCCTAACCCTAACATTAATCATAACAATCACCAAGACCATAACCGTAACCCCAACCCTAACCATAACCCTAACCCTAACATTAATCATAACAATCACCAAGACCATAATCATAACCCCAACCCTAACCCTAACCCTAACCCTAACATGAACCATAACAATCACCATGACCATAACCATAACCGTAACCCTAACCCTAAACCTCACTCTAACCCAACACATAACATTAACCATAACAATCACCATAACCATAACCACAACAATCACCATAACCATAACCATAACAATCACAATGACCATAACCCTGACCCTAGCCCTAACATTAACTTTAACCCTTACACTAACCCTAACCCTAACATTAACCATAACCATAACCATAACCATAACCAAAACCATAACCATAAATATAACCATAACCATAACCATAACGACCCTAACCCTACCCCTAACGTTAACTGTAACAATCACCATAACCATAATCTTAACCTTCGCCATAACCCTAACCCTAAACCGAGCCCTAACCCTAACCCTAACCCTAACCATAACCATAACCCTAACCGTAACCCTAACCCTAACCCCAACCCTAACCCAAACCCCAACCCTAACCCTAACCCTAACATTAACCATAACAATCACCATAACAATCACCATAACCATAACCTAAACCATAACCATAACCCTAACCGTAACCCTAACCCTAACCTGAACCCTAACCCTAACCTGAGCCCTAACCCTAAACCTAACCCTAACTCTAACCCTTACCCTAACCCTAACCCTAACCCTAACATTAACCATAACCATAACCGTAACCATAACCATAACGACCCTAACCCAACCCGTAACGTTAACCATAACAATCACTATAACCATAATCTTAACCTTAACCATAACCCTAACCCTAATCCCAGCCCTAATCTTAGCCCTAACCCTAACCCTAACATTAACCATAACAATCACCATAACAATCACCATAACCATAAACTTAACCATAACCCTAACCCTACCTCTAACCCTAACCCTTACCCTAACCCTACCCCCAACCCTAACCCTAACCCTAACCCTAACCGTAACCCTAACCCTAACCCTAACCCTAACCCTAACCCTAACCCCAACCCTAACCCTAACATTAACCATAACAATCACAATAACCATAACCTTAACCTTAACCTTAACTTTAACCGTAACCCTAACCCGAACCTTAACCTCACCCTAAGCCTAACCCTAACCCTAGCCCTAACGCTAACCCTAACCCTAACCCTAACCCTAACCCTAACCCTAACCCTAACCATAACCATAACCGTAACCCTAACCCTAACCCTAACCTTAACCCTAACCCTAACCCTAACCCTAACCCTAACCCTAACCCTAACCCTAACCCTAACCCTAACCCTAACCCTAACCCTAACCCTAATCCTAACCCTAAAATTAACCTAACACTAACCCTAACCCTAACACTAACACTAAGCCTAACCATAACCATAACCATAACCGTAACTCTAACCCTAACCCTAACATTACCCATAACTATGACAATCACCATGACCCTAACCCTAACCCTAACACTAACCCTAACCCTACCCCAAACCCTAACCCTAACCCTTACCCTTACCCTAACCCTAACCCTAACCCTAACCCTAACCCTAACCCTAACCATAACCATAACCGTAACCCTAACCCTAACCCTAACCTTAACCCTAACCCTAACCCTAACCCTAACCCTAACCCTAACCCTAACCCTAACCCTAACCCTAACCCTAACCCTAACCCTAACCCTAATCCTAACCCTAAAATTAACCTAACACTAACCCTAACCCTAACACTAACACTAAGCCTAACCATAACCATAACCATAACCGTAACCCTAACCCTAACCCTAACATTACCCATAACTATGACAATCACCATGACCCTAACCCTAACCCTAACACTAACCCTAACCCTAACCCTCACCCTAACCATAACCATAACCCTAACCCTAAACCTAACCTTAAGCCTAACATAAACCATAACAATAACCATAACCATAACCCAAACCCTAAGCCTAACATTAACCATAACAATCACCAAGACCATAACCCTAACCCTAACCCTAACCCTAACCCTAACCCTAACCCTAACCCTAACCCTAACCCTAACCCTAACCCTAACCCTAACCCTAACCCTAATCCTAACCCTAACACTAACTTTAAGCCTAACCATAACCATAACCGTAACCCTAACCCTAACCCTAACCCTAACCCTAACATTACCCATAACTATAACAATCACCATGACCCTAACCCTAACCCTAACACTAACCCTAACCCTAACCATAAACATAACTATAACCCTAACCCTAACCCTAACCCTAACCATAAACATAACTATAACCCTAACCCTAACGCTAGCCCTAACCCTAACCCTAACATTACCCATAACTATGACAATCACCATGACCCTAACCCTAACCCTAACACTAACCCTAACCCTAACCCTAACCCTAACCCTAACCCTAACCCTAACCCTAACCATAACCCTAACCCTAAACCTAACCCTAAGCCTAACATTAACCATAACAATAACCATGCCCATAACCATAACCATAACCCAAACCCTAAGCCTAACATTAACCATAACAATCACCAAGACCATAACCGTAACCCTAACCCTAACCCTAACCCTAACCCTAACCCTAACCCTAACCCTAACCCTAACCCTAAACCTAACCCTAACCTTAACCCCAAACCTAACCATAACAATCACCAAGACCATAACCATAACCATAACCCTAACCCTAACACTAACATTAATCATAACAATCACCATGACCATAACCATAACCATAATAATAACCATAACCATAACCATAACCATAACCATAACCCTAAGCCTAACATTAACCATAACAATAACCATGCCCATAACCATAACCATAACCCAAACCCTAACCCTAAAACTAACCCTAACATTAACCATAACAATCACCAAAACCATAGCCATAACCCTAACCCTAACCTTAGCCCTAACCCTAACCCTAACCCTAACAATAACCATAATAATCACCATGACCATAACCATAACCGTAACCCTTATGCTAACCCTGACCCTAAACCTAACCCTAACGTTAACCATAACAATCACCATAACCATAATCTTAACCTTAACCATAACCCTAACCCTAACATTAATCATAACAATCACCAAGACCATAACCGTAACCCCAACCCTAACAATAACCTTAACCGTAACATTAATCATAACAATCACCAAGACCATAATCATAACCCCAACCCTAACCCTAACCCTAACATTAACCATAACCATAACCGTAACCATAACCATAACGACCCTAACCCAACCCGTAACGTTAACCATAACAATCACTATAACCATAATCTTAACCTTAACCATAACCCTAACCCTAATCCCAGCCCTAATCTTAGCCCTAACCCTAACCCTAACATTAACCATAACAATCACCATAACAATCACCATAACCATAAACTTAACCATAACCCTAACCCTACCTTTAACCCTAACCCTAACCCTAACCCTACCCCCAACCCTAACCCTAACCCTAACCCTAACCGTAACCCTAACCCTAACCCTAACCCTAACCCTAACCCTAACCCCAACCCTAACCCTAACATTAACCATAACAATCACAATAACCATAACCTTAACCTTAACCTTAACTATAACCGTAACCCTAACCCGAACCTTAACCTCACCCTAAGCCTAACCCTAACCCTAGCCCTAACGCTAACCCTAACCCTACCCCTACCCCAAACCCTAACCCTAACCCTTACCCTTACCCTAACCCTAACCCTAACCCTAACCCTAACCCTAACCCTAACCCTAACCCTAACCCTAACCCTAACCCTAACCATAACCATAACCGTAACCCTAACCCTAACCCTAACCTTAACCCTAACCCTAACCCTAACCCTAACCCTAACCCTAACCCTAACCCTAACCCTAACCCTAACCCTAACCCTAACCCTAACCCTAACCCTAACCCTAACCCTAACCCTAACCCTAACCCTAACCCTAACCCTAATCCTAACCCTAAAATTAACCTAACACTAACCCTAACCCTAACACTAACACTAAGCCTAACCATAACCATAACCGTAACCCTAACCCTAACCCTAACATTACCCATAACTATGACAATCACCATGACCCTAACCCTAACCCTAACACTAACCCTAACCCTAACCCTCACCCTAACCATAACCATAACCCTAACCCTAAACCTAACCTTAAGCCTAACATAAACCATAACAATAACCATAACCATAACCCAAACCCTAAGCCTAACATTAACCATAACAATCACCAAGACCATAACCCTAACCCTAACCCTAACCCTAACCCTAACCCTAACCCTAACCCTAACCCTAACCCTAACCCTAACCCTAACCCTAACCCTAACCCTAACCCTAACCCTAACCCTAACCCTAATCCTAACCCTAACACTAACTTTAAGCCTAACCATAACCATAACCGTAACCCTAACCCTAACCCTAACCCTAACCCTAACATTACCCATAACTATAACAATCACCATGACCCTAACCCTAACCCTAACACTAACCCTAACCCTAACCATAAACATAACTATAACCCTAACCCTAACCCTAACCCTAACCATAAACATAACTATAACCCTAACCCTAACGCTAGCCCTAACCCTAACCCTAACATTACCCATAACTATGACAATCACCATGACCCTAACCCTAACCCTAACACTAACCCTAACCCTAACCCTAACCCTAACCCTAACCCTAACCCTAACCCTAACCCTAACCCTAACCATAACCCTAACCCTAAACCTAACCCTAAGCCTAACATTAACCATAACAATAACCATGCCCATAACCATAACCATAACCCAAACCCTAAGCCTAACATTAACCATAACAATCACCAAGACCATAACCGTAACCCTAACCCTAACCCTAACCCTAACCCTAACCCTAACCCTAACCCTAACCCTAACCCTAACCCTAACCCTAAACCTAACCCTAACCTTAACCCCAAACCTAACCATAACAATCACCAAGACCATAACCATAACCATAACCCTAACCCTAACACTAACATTAATCATAACAATCACCATGACCATAACCATAACCATAATAATAACCATAACCATAACCATAACCATAACCATAACCATAAGCCTAACATTAACCATAACAATAACCATGCCCATAACCATAACCATAACCCAAACCCTAACCCTAAACCTAACCCTAACATTAACCATAACAATCACCAAAACCATAGCCATAACCCTAACCCTAACCTTAGCCCTAACCCTAACCCTAACCCTAACCCTAACAATAACCATAATAATCACCATGACCATAACCATAACCGTAACCCTTATGCTAACCCTGACCCTAAACCTAACCCTAACGTTAACCATAACAATCACCATAACCATAATCTTAACCTTAACCATAACCCTAACCCTAACATTAATCATAACAATCACCAAGACCATAACCGTAACCCCAACCCTAACAATAACCTTAACCGTAACATTAATCATAACAATCACCAAGACCATAATCATAACCCCAACCCTAACCCTAACCCTAACATGAACCATAACAATCACCATGACCATAACCATAACCGTAACCCTAACCCTAAACCTCACTCTAACCCAACACATAACATTAACCATAACAAACACCATAACCATAACCATAACAATCACCATAACCATAACCATAACAATCACAATGACCATAACCCTGACCCTAGCCCTAACATTAACTTTAACCCTTACACTAACCCTAACCCTAACCCTAACATTAACCATAACCATAACCATAACCATAACCATAACCATAACCATAACCATAACGACCCTAACCCTACCCCTAACGTTAACTGTAACAATCACCATAACCATAATCTTAACCTTCGCCATAACCCTAACCCTAACCCTAACCATAACCATAACCCTACCCGTAACCCTAACCCTAACCCCAACCCTAACCCTAACCCAAACCCCAACCCTAACCCTAACAGTAACATTAACCATAACAATCACCATAACAATCACCATAACCATAACCTTAACCATAACCATAACCATAACCCTAACCGTAACCCTAACCCTAACCTGAACCCTAACCCTAACCTGAACCCTAACCCTAAACCTAACCCTAACTCTAGCCCTTACCCTAACCCTAACCCTAACATTAACCATAACCATAACCGTAACCATAACCATAACGACCCTAACCCAACCCGTAACGTTAACCATAACAATCACTATAACCATAATCTTAACCTTAACCATAACCCTAACCCTAATCCCAGCCCTAATCTTAACCCTAACCCTAACCCTAACATTAACCATAACAATCACCATAACAATCACCATAACCATAACCTTAACCATAACCCTAACCCTACCTCTAACCCTAACCCTAACCCTAACCCCAACCCCAACCCTAACCCTAACCCTAACCCTAACCGTAACCCTAACCCTAACCCTAACCCTAACCCCAACCCTAACCCTAACATTAACCATAACAATCACAATAACCATAACCTTAACCTTAACTATAACCGTAACCCTAACCCGAACCTTAACCTCACCCTAAGCCTAACCCTAACCCTAGCCCTAACGCTAACCCTAACCCTACCCCTACCCCAAACCCTAACCCTAACCCTTACCCTTACCCTTACCCTAACCCTAACCCTAACCCTAACCCTAACCCTAACCCTAACCCTAACCTTAACCCTAACCCTAACCCTAACCCTAACCCTAACCCTAACCCTAACCCTAACCCTAACCCTAACCCTAACCCTAACCCTAACCCTAACCCTAACCCTAACCCTAACCCTAACCCTAATCCTAACCCTAACATTAACCTAACACTAACCCCAACCCTAACACTAACACTAAGCCTAACCATAACCATAACCCTAATGCTAACCCTCGCCCTAAACCTAACCCTAACGTTAACCATAACAATCACCATAACCATAATCTTAACCTTAACCATAACCCTAACAATAACCCTAACATTAATCATAACAATCACCGAGACCATAATCATAACCCCAACCCTAACCCTAACCCTAACCCTAACATGAACCATAACAATCACCATGACCATAACCATAACCGTAACCCTAACCCTAAACCTCACTCTAACCCAACACATAACATTAACCATAACAATCACCATAACCATAACCATAACAATCACAATGACCATAACCCTGACCCTAGCCCTAACATTAACCATAACCATAACCATAACGACAACCCTAAACCTAACCCTAACCCTAAGCCTAACCATAACAATCACCATGACCATAACCCTAACCCTAACCATAACCCTAACCCTAAACCTCACCCTATGCCTAACCCTCACCCTAACCCTAACGATAACCCTAACCCTAACCCTAACCCAAACTGTAACCCTAACATTAACCATAACAATCACCAAGTCCAAAACCATAACCGTAACCCTAACATTAACCATAACCATAACCGTAACCATAAAAATAACGACCCTAACCCAACCCGTAACGTTAACCATAACAATCACTATAACCATAATCTTAACCTTAACCATAACCCTAACCCTAATCCCAGCCCTAATCTTAGCCCTAACCCTAACCCTAACATTAACCATAACAATCACCATAACAATCACCATAACCATAAACTTAACCATAACCCTAACCCTACCTCTAACCCTAACCCTAACCCTAACCCTACCCCCAACCCTAACCCTAACCCTAACCCTAACCGTAACCCTAACCCTAACCCTAACCCTAACCCTAACCCTAACCCCAACCCTAACATTAACCATAACAATCACAATAACCATAACCTTAACCTTAACTATAACCGTAACCCTAACCCGAACCTTAACCTCACCCTAAGCCTAACCCTAACCCTAGCCCTAACGCTAACCCTAACCCTACCCCTAACCGTAACCCTAACCCTAACCCTAACCCTAACCCTAACCCCAACCCTAACCCTAACATTAACCATAACAATCACAATAACCATAACCTTAACCTTAACTATAACCGTAACCCTAACCCGAACCTTAACCTCACCCTAAGCCTAACCCTAACCCTAGCCCTAACGCTAACCCTAACCCTAACCCTAACCGTAACCCTAACCCTAACCCTAACCCTAACCCCAACCCTAACCCTAACATTAACCATAACAATCACAATAGCCATAACCTTAACCTTAACTATAACCGTAACCCTAACCCGAACCTTAACCTAACCCTAATCCTAACCCTAAAATTAACCTAACACTAACCCTAACCCTAACACTAACACTAAGCCTAACCATAACCATAACCATAACCGTAACCCTAACCCTAACCCTAACATTACCCATAACTATGACAATCACCATGACCCTAACCCTAACCCTAACACTAACCCTAACCCTAACCCTCACCCTAACCATAACCATAACCCTAACCCTAAACCTAACCTTAAGCCTAACATAACCCATAACAATAACCATAACCATAACCCAAACCCTAAGCCTAACATTAACCATAACAATCACCAAGACCATAACCCTAACCCTAACCCTAACCCTAATCCTAACCCTAACACTAACTTTAAGCCTAACCATAACCATAACCGTAACCCTAACCCTAACCCTAACCCTAACCCTAACCCTAACCCTAACATTACCCATGACTATAACAATCACCAAGACCCTAACCCTAACCCTAACACTAACCCTAACCCTAACCATAAACATAACTATAACCCTATCCCTAACCCTAACCCTAACCATAAACATAACTATAACCCTAACCCTAACGCTAGCCCTAACCCTAACCCTAACATTACCCATAACTATGACAATCACCATGACCCTAACCCTAACCCTAACCCTAACCCTAACCCTAACCCTAACCATAACCCTAACCCTAACCCTAACCCTAACCCTAACCCTAACCATAACCCTAACCCTAAACCTAACCCTAAGCCTAACATTAACCATAACAATCACCAAGACCATAACCGTAACCCTAACCCTAACCCTAACCCTAACCCTAACCCTAACCCTAACCCTAACCCTAACCCTAACCCTAACCCTAACCCTAACCCTAAACCTAACCCTAACCTTAAAACCAAACCTAACCATAACAATCACCAAGACCATAACCATAACCATAACCCTAACCCTAACACTAACATTAATCATAACAATCACCATGACCATAACCATAACCATAATAATAACCATAACCATAACCATAACCATAACCCTAACCCTAAGCCTAACATTAACCATTACAATAACCATGCCCATAACCATAACCTTAACCATAACCATAACCCAAACCCTAACCCTAAACCTAACCCTAACATTAACCATAACAATCACCAAAACCATAGCCATAACCCTAACCCTAACCTTAGCCCTAACCCTAACCCTAACCCTAACCCTAACAATAACCATAATAATCACCATGACCATAACCATAACCGTAACCCTTATGCTAACCCTGACCCTAAACCTAACCCTAACGTTAACCATAACAATCACCATAACCATAATCTTAACCTTAACCATAACCCTAACCCTAACATTAATCATAACAATCACCAAGACCATAATCATAACCCCAACCCTAACCCTAACCCTAACCCTAACATGAACCATAACAATCACCATGACCATAACCATAACCGTAACCCTAACCCTAAACCTCACTCTAACCCAACACATAACATTAACCATAACAAACACCATAACCATAACCATAACCATAACCATAACAATCACAATGACCATAACCCTGACCCTAGCCCTAACATTAACTTTAACCCTTACACTAACCCTAACCCTAACATTAACCATAACCATAACCATAACGACCCTAACCCAACCCGTAACGTTAACCATAACAATCACTATAACCATAATCTTAACCTTTACCATAACCCTAACCCTAATCCCAGCCCTAATCTTAACCCTAACCCTAACCCTAACATTAACCATAACAAACACCATAACAATCACCATAACCATAACCATAACAATCACAATGACCATAACCCTGACCCTAGCCCTAACATTAACTTTAACCCTTACACTAACCCTAACCCTAACATTAACCATAACCATAACCATAACCATAACCATAACGACCCTAACCCTACCCCTAACGTTAACTGTAACAATCACCATAACCATAATCTTAACCTTCGCCATAACCCTAACCCTAACCCTAACCATAACCATAACCCTACCCGTAACCCTAACCCTAACCCCAACCCTAACCCTAACCCAAACCCCAACCCTAACCCTAACACTAACATTAACCATAACAATCACCATAACAATCACCATAACCATAACCTTAACCATAACCATAACCATAACCATAACCCTAACCGTAACCCTAACCCTAACCTGAACCCTAACCCTAACCTGAACCCTAACCCTAAACCTAACCCTAACTCTAGCCCTTACCCTAACCCTAACCCTAACATTAACCATAACCATAACCGTAACCATAACCATAACGACCCTAACCCAACCCGTAACGTTAACCATAACAATCACTATAACCATAATCTTAACCTTAACCATAACCCTAACCCTAATCCCAGCCCTAATCTTAACCCTAACCCTAACCCTAACATTAACCATAACAATCACCATAACAATCACCATAACCATAACCTTAACCATAACGCTAACCCTACCTCTAACCCTAACCCTTACCCTAACCCCAACCCCAACCCTAACCCTAACCCTAACCCTAACCCTAACCCTAACCCTAACCCTATCCCTAACCCTAACCCCAACCCTAACCCTAACATTAACCATAACAATCACAATAACCATAACCTTAACCTTAACTATAACCGTAACCCTAACCCGAACCTTAACCTCACCCTAAGCCTAACCCTAACCCTAACCCTAACCCTAACCCTAACCCTAACCCTACCCCTACCCCAAACCCTAACCCTAACCCTTACCCTTACCCTTACCCTAACCCTAACCCTAACCCTAACCCTAACCATAACCATTACCGTAACCCTAACTCTAAACCTAACCCTAACCCTAACATTAACCATAACAATAACCATAACTATATCCCTAACAATCACCATAACCATAACCTTAACCTTAACCATAACCATACCCCTAACCCCAACCCTAACCCTAACATTAACCATAACAATCACAATAACCATAACCTTAACCTTAACTATAACCGTAACCCTAACCCGAACCTTAACCTCACCCTAAGCCTAACCCTAACCCTAGCCCTAACGCTAACCCTAACCCTACCCCTACCCCAAACCCTAACCCTAACCCTTACCCTTACCCTTACCCTAACCCTAACCCTAACCCTAACCCTAACCATAACCATTACCGTAACCCTAACTCTAACCCTAACCCTAACCCTAACATTAACCATAACAATAACCATAACTATATCCCTAACAATCACCATAACCATAACCTTAACCATAACCCTAACCCTAATCCCAGCCCTAATCTTACCCCTAACCCTAACCCTAACATTAACCATAACAATCACCATAACAATCACCATAACCATAACCTTAACCATAACCCTAACCCTACCTCTAACCCTAACCCTAACCCTAACCCCAACCCCAACCCTAACCCTAACCCTAACCCTAACCCTAACCGTAACCCTAACCCTATCCCTAACCCTAACCCCAACCCTAACCCTAACATTAACCATAACAATCACAATAACCATAACCTTAACCTTAACTATAACCGTAACCCTAACCCGAACCTTAACCCCACCCTAAGCCTAACCCTAACCCTAACCCTAGCCCTAACTCTACCCCTACCCCAAACCCTAACCCTAACCCTTACCCTTAACCTAACCCTAACCCTAACCATAACCATAACCGTAACCCTAACCCTAACCCTAACCCTAAACCTAACCCTAACCCTAACCCTAACCCTAACCCTAATCCTAACATTAACATTAACCTAACCCTAACCCTAACCCTAACACTAACACTAAGCCTAACCATAACCGTAACCCTAACCCTAACCCTAACCCTAACCCTAACCCTAACATTACCCATAACTATAACAATCACCATGACCCTAACCCTAACCCTAACCCTAACACTAACCCTAACCCTAACCCTAACCCTAACCATAAACATAACTATAACCCTAACCCTAACCCTAACCCTAACCATAAACATAACTATAACCCTAACCCTAACGCTAGCCCTAACCCTAACCCTAACATTACCCATAACTATGACAATCACCATGACCCTAACCCTAACCCTAACCCTAACCCTAACCCTAACCATAACCATAACCCTAACCCTAACCCTAACCCTAACCCTAACCCTAACCCTAACCCTAACCCTAACCCTAACCCTAACCCTAACCCTAACCCTAACCCTAACCCTAACCCTAACCCTAACCCTAACAATAACCATAATAATCACCATGACCATAACCATAACCGTAACCCTTATGCTAACCCTGACCTTAAACCTAACCCTAACGTTAACCATAACAATCACCATAACCATAATCTTAACCTTAACCATAACCCTAACCCTAACCCTAACATTAATCATAACAATCACCAAGACCATAACCGTAACCCCAACCCTAACAATAACCCTAACCCTAACATTAATCATAACAATCACCAAGACCATAATCATAACCCCAACCCTAACCCTAACCCTAACATGAACCATAACAATCACCATGACCATAACCATAACAATCACAATGACCATAACCCTGACCCTAGCCCTAACATTAACTTTAACCCTTACACTAACCCTAACCCTAACATTAACCATAACCATAACCATAACCATAACCATAACCATAAATATAACCATAACCATAACCATAACGACAATAACCCTACCCCTAACGTTAACTGTAACAATCACCATAACCATAATCTTAACCTTCGCCATAACCCTAACCCTAAACCGAGCCCTAACCCTAACCCTAACCCTAACCATAACCATAACCCTAACCGTAACCCTAACCCTAACCCCAACCCTAACCCTAACCCAAACCCCAACCCTAACCCTAACCCTAACATTAACCATAACAATCACCATAACAATCACCATAACCATAACCTTAACCATAACCATAACCATAACCCTAACCGTAACCCTAAGCCTAAGCTTAACCCTAACCCTAACCCCAACCCTAACCTTAACCATAACACTAACACTAACCCTAACCCTAACAATAACCCTAACCCTAACCCCAACCTTAACCCTAACCCTAACATTAACCATACCAATCACCAAGACCATAATCATAACCCCAACCCTAACCCTAACCCTAACATGAACCATAACAATCACCATAACCATAACCATAACAATCACAATGACCATAACCCTGACCCTAGCCCTAACATTAACTTTAACCCTTACACTAACCCTAACCCTAACATTAACCATAACCATAACCATAACCATAACCATAACGACCCTAACCCTACCCCTAACGTTAACTGTAACAATCACCATAACCATAATCTTAACCTTCGCCATAACCCTAACCCTAACCCTAACCATAACCATAACCCTACCCGTAACCCTAACCCTAACCCCAACCCTAACCCTAACCCAAACCCCAACCCTAACCCTAACACTAACATTAACCATAACAATCACCATAACAATCACCATAACCATAACCTTAACCATAACCATAACCATAACCATAACCCTAACCGTAACCCTAACCCTAACCTGAACCCTAACCCTAACCTGAACCCTAACCCTAAACCTAACCCTAACTCTAGCCCTTACCCTAACCCTAACCCTAACATTAACCATAACCATAACCGTAACCATAACCATAACGACCCTAACCCAACCCGTAACGTTAACCATAACAATCACTATAACCATAATCTTAACCTTAACCATAACCCTAACCCTAATCCCAGCCCTAATCTTAACCCTAACCCTAACCCTAACATTAACCATAACAATCACCATAACAATCACCATAACCATAACCTTAACCATAACGCTAACCCTACCTCTAACCCTAACCCTTACCCTAACCCCAACCCCAACCCTAACCCTAACCCTAACCCTAACCCTAACCGTAACCCTAACCCTAACCCTAACCCTAACCCCAACCCTAACCCTAACATTAACCATAACAATCACAATAACCATAACCTTAACCTTAACTATAACCGTAACCCTAACCCGAACCTTAACCTCACCCTAAGCCTAACCCTAACCCTAACCCTAACCCTAACCCTAACCCTAACCCTACCCCTACCCCAAACCCTAACCCTAACCCTTACCCTTACCCTTACCCTAACCCTAACCCTAACCCTAACCCTAACCATAACCATTACCGTAACCCTAACTCTAAACCTAACCCTAACCCTAACATTAACCATAACAATAACCATAACTATATCCCTAACAATCACCATAACCATAACCTTAACCTTAACCATAACCATACCCCTAACCCCAACCCTAACCCTAACATTAACCATAACAATCACAATAACCATAACCTTAACCTTAACTATAACCGTAACCCTAACCCGAACCTTAACCTCACCCTAAGCCTAACCCTAACCCTAGCCCTAACGCTAACCCTAACCCTACCCCTACCCCAAACCCTAACCCTAACCCTTACCCTTACCCTTACCCTAACCCTAACCCTAACCCTAACCCTAACCATAACCATTACCGTAACCCTAACTCTAACCCTAACCCTAACCCTAACATTAACCATAACAATAACCATAACTATATCCCTAACAATCACCATAACCATAACCTTAACCATAACCCTAACCCTAATCCCAGCCCTAATCTTACCCCTAACCCTAACCCTAACATTAACCATAACAATCACCATAACAATCACCATAACCATAACCTTAACCATAACCCTAACCCTACCTCTAACCCTAACCCTAACCCCAACCCCAACCCTAACCCTAACCCTAACCCTAACCCTAACCGTAACCCTAACCCTATCCCTAACCCTAACCCCAACCCTAACCCTAACATTAACCATAACAATCACAATAACCATAACCTTAACCTTAACTATAACCGTAACCCTAACCCGAACCTTAACCCCACCCTAAGCCTAACCCTAACCCTAACCCTAGCCCTAACTCTACCCCTACCCCAAACCCTAACCCTAACCCTTACCCTTAACCTAACCCTAACCCTAACCATAACCATAACCGTAACCCTAACCCTAACCCTAACCCTAAACCTAACCCTAACCCTAACCCTAACCCTAACCCTAATCCTAACATTAACATTAACCTAACCCTAACCCTAACCCTAACACTAACACTAAGCCTAACCATAACCGTAACCCTAACCCTAACCCTAACCCTAACCCTAACTCTAACATTACCCATAACTATAACAATCACCATGACCCTAACCCTAACCCTAACCCTAACACTAACCCTAACCCTAACCCTAACCCTAACCATAAACATAACTATAACCCTAACCCTAACCCTAACCCTAACCATAAACATAACTATAACCCTAACCCTAACGCTAGCCCTAACCCTAACCCTAACATTACCCATAACTATGACAATCACCATGACCCTAACCCTAACCCTAACCCTAACCCTAACCCTAACCATAACCATAACCCTAACCCTAACCCTAACCCTAACCCTAACCCTAACCCTAACCCTAACCCTAACCCTAACCCTAACCCTAACCCTAACCCTAACCCTAACCCTAACCCTAACAATAACCATAATAATCACCATGACCATAACCATAACCGTAACCCTTATGCTAACCCTGACCTTAAACCTAACCCTAACGTTAACCATAACAATCACCATAACCATAATCTTAACCTTAACCATAACCCTAACCCTAACCCTAACATTAATCATAACAATCACCAAGACCATAACCGTAACCCCAACCCTAACAATAACCCTAACCCTAACATTAATCATAACAATCACCAAGACCATAATCATAACCCCAACCCTAACCCTAACCCTAACATGAACCATAACAATCACCATGACCATAACCATAACAATCACAATGACCATAACCCTGACCCTAGCCCTAACATTAACTTTAACCCTTACACTAACCCTAACCCTAACATTAACCATAACCATAACCATAACCATAACCATAACCATAAATATAACCATAACCATAACCATAACGACAATAACCCTACCCCTAACGTTAACTGTAACAATCACCATAACCATAATCTTAACCTTCGCCATAACCCTAACCCTAAACCGAGCCCTAACCCTAACCCTAACCCTAACCATAACCATAACCCTAACCGTAACCCTAACCCTAACCCCAACCCTAACCCTAACCCAAACCCCAACCCTAACCCTAACCCTAACATTAACCATAACAATCACCATAACAATCACCATAACCATAACCTTAACCATAACCATAACCATAACCCTAACCGTAACCCTAAGCCTAAGCTTAACCCTAACCCTAACCCCAACCCTAACCTTAACCATAACACTAACACTAACCCTAACCCTAACAATAACCCTAACCCTAACCCCAACCTTAACCCTAACCCTAACATTAACCATACCAATCACCGTGACCATAACCATAACCCTAACCCTAGCCCTGACCCTAACCCTAACCCCAAACCCAACCCTAACCGTAACCCTAACACTAACCCTAACCCTAACCCTAACCCTAGCCCTGACCCTAACCCTAACCCCAAACCCAACCCTAACCGTAACCCTAACACTAACCCTAACCCTAGCTCTAAGCCTAACCTTAACCCTAACCCTAACCCTAACCCCAACCCTAACCTTACCCATAACACTAACACTAACCCTAACCCTAACCCTAACTC
Source organism: Merzomyia westermanni (assembly GCA_949987695.1). Taxonomy (NCBI): domain Eukaryota; kingdom Metazoa; phylum Arthropoda; class Insecta; order Diptera; family Tephritidae; genus Merzomyia; species Merzomyia westermanni. The sequence continues at coordinate 87,734,624 of OX465292.1, forward strand.
TAAAGATAACCTTAACCCTAACCCTGACCCTGACCCTGACCCTAACCCTAACCCTAACCCTAACCCTAACCCTAACCCTAACCCTAACCCTAACCCCAAACCCAACCCTAACCGTAACCCTAACACTAACCCTAACCCTAACCCTAACCCTAGCTCTAAGCCTAGCCTTAACCCTAACCATAACCCCAACCCTAACCTTAACCATAACACTAACACTAACCCTAACCCTAACAATAACCCTAACCCCAACCCCAACCTTAACCCTAACCCTAACATTAACCATAACAATCACCGTGACCATAACCATAACCCTAACCCTAAACCTAACCCTAAAGCTAACCCTAACCCTAACCCTGACCCTAACCCTAACCCTAACCCCAAACCCAACCCTAACCGTAACCCTAACACTAACCCAAACCCTAACCCTAACCCTAACCCTAACCCTAACCCTAACCCTAACCCTAACCCTAACCCTAACCCTAACCCTAACCCTAACCCTAACCCTAGCTCTAAGCCTAACCTTAACCCTACCCCTAACCCTAACCCTAACCCTAACCCCAACCCTAACCTTAACCATAACACTAACACTAACCCTAACCCTAACCCCAACCTTAACCCTAATCCTAACAGTAACCATAACAATCACCGTGACCATAACCATAACCTTAACCATAACCCTAACCCTAACCCTAACCCTAACTATAACCCTAACCATAGCCATAACCCTAACCATAACCATACAATCACCAAGACCATAACCATAACCTTAACCATAACACTAAACATAACCTTAACCCTAACCCTAAGCGTAACCCTAACCCTAACCCTAACCCTAACCCTAACCCTAAACCTAACCCTAGTTCTAACCCTAACCCTAATTCTAACCCTAAACCTAACCCTAACCCCAACCCTAACCATAATCCTAACCCTAACCCAAACTCTAACCCTAACCCTAACCCTGACATTAACCATAACAATAACCATAACTATATCCCTAACAATCACCATGACCATAACTTTAACCTTAACCATAACCATACCCCTAACCCCAACCCTAACCTTAACCATAACACTAACACTAAACCTAACCCTAACCCTAACCCCAACCTTAACCCTAATCCTAACATTAACCATAACAATCACCGTGACCATAACCATAACCTTAACCATAACCCTAACGATAACCCTAACCCTAACCCTAACCCTAACCCTAACCCTAACCCTAACCCTAATCCTAACCCCAACCCTAACCCTAACATTAACCATAACAATCACAATAACCATAACCTTAACCTTAACTATAACCGTAACCGAAACCCGAACCTTAACCTCACCCTAAGCCTAACCCTAACCCTAACCCTAGCCCTAACGCTAACCCTAACTCTACCCCTAACCCTAACCCTAACCCTAACCCTAACCCTAACCATAACCATAACCATAACCGTAACCCTAACCCTAACCCTAACCCTAACCCCAACCCTAACCCTAACATTAACCATAACAATCACAATAACCATAACCTTAACCTTAACTATAACCGTAACCCTAACCCGAACCTTAACCTCACCCTAAGCCTAACCCTAACCCTAGCCCTAACGCTAACCCTAACCCTACCCCTACCCCAAACCCTAACCCTAACCCTTACCCTTACCCTAACCCTAACCCTAACCCTAACCCTAACCCTAACCCTAACCCTAACCATAACCATAACCATTACCATAACCGTAACCCTAACCCTAACCCTAAACTTAACCCTAACCCTAACCCTAACCCTAACCCTAACCCTAACCCTAACCCTAACCCTAACCCTAACCCTAACCCTAACCCTAACCCTAACCCTAACCCTAACCCTAACCCTAATCCTAACCCTAAAATTAACCTAACACTAACCCTAACCCTAACACTAAGCCTAACCATAACCATAACCATAACCGTAACCCTAACCCTAACCCTAACCCTAACATTACCCATAACTATGACAATCACCATGACCCTAGCCCTAACCTTAACACTAACCCTAACCCTAACCATAACCATAACCCTAACCCTAAACCTAACCTTAAGCCTAACATAAACCATAACAATAACCATAACCATAACCCAAACCCTAAGCCTAACATTAACCATAACAATCACCAAGACCATAACCCTAACCCTAACCCTAACCCTAACCCTAACCCTAACCCTAACCCTAACCCTAACCCTAACCCTAACCCTAACCCTAACCCTAACCCTAACATTAACCAAAACAATCACCATATCCGTAACCTTAAACTTAACAATAACCGTAACCCTAACTAACCATAGCCCTAACCCTAAACCTAACCCTAACCCTCACCCTAACCCTAATCCTAACCCTAACATTAACCTAACCCTAACCCTAACCCTAACACTAACACTAAGCCTAACCATAACCATAACCGTAACCCTAACCCTAACCCTAACCCTAACCCTAACCCTAACCCTAACATTACCCATAACTATAACAATCACCATGACCCTAACCCTAACACTAACCCTAACCCTAACCATAAACATAACTATAACCCTAACCCTAACCCTAACCATAAACATAACTATAACCCTAACCCTAACATTACCCATAACTATGACAATCACCATGACCCTAACCCTAACCCTAACACTAACCCTAACCCTAACCCTAACCCTAACCCTAACCATAACCATAACCCTAACCCTAAACCTAACCCTAAGAATAACATTAACCATAACAATAACCATGCCCATAACCATAACCATAACCCAAACCCTAAGCCTAACATTAACCATAACAATCACCAAGACCATAACCCTAACCCTAACCCTAACCCTAACCCTAACCCTAACCCTAACCCTAACCCTAACCCTAACCTTAACCCCAAACCTAACCATAACAATCACCAAGACCATAACCATAACCATAACCCTAACCCTAACATTAATCATAACAATCACCATGACCATAACCATAATAATAACCATCACCATAACCATAACCATAACCCTAACCCTAAGCTTAACATTAACCATAACAATAACCATGCCCATAACCATAACCTTAACCATAACCATAACCCAAACCCTAACCCTAAACCTAACCCTAACATTAACCATAACAATGACCAAAACCATAGCCATAACCCTAACCCTAACCTTAGCCCTAACCCTAACCCTAACCCTAACCCTAACAATAACCATAATAATCACCATGACCATAACCATAACCGTAACCCTTATGCTAACCCTGACCCTAAACCTAACCCTAACATTACCCATAACTATGACAATCACCATGACCCTAACCCTAACCCTAACACTAGCCCAATCACCATGACCATAACCATAACCATAACCATAACAATAACCATGCCCATAACCATAACCTTAACCATAACCATAACCCAAACCCTAACCCTAAACCTAACCCTAACATTAACCATAACAATCACCAAAACCATAGCCATAACCCTAACCCTAACCTTAGCCCTAACCCTAACCCTAACCCTAACAATAACCATAATAATCACCATGACCATAACCATAACCGTAACCCTTATGCTAACCCTGACCCTAAACCTAACCCTAACGTTAACCATAACAATCACCATAACCATAATCTTAACCTTAACCATAACCCTAACCCTAACCCTAACATTAATCATAACAATCACCAAGACCATAACCGTAACCCCAACCCTAACCATAACCCTAACCCTAACATTAATCATAACAATCACCAAGACCATAATCATAACCCCAACCCTAACCCTAACCCTAACCCTAACATGAACCATAACAATCACCATGACCATAACCATAACCGTAACCCTAACCCTAAACCTCACTCTAACCCAACACATAACATTAACCATAACAATCACCACAACCATAACCACAACAATCACCATAACCATAACCATAACAATCACAATGACCATAACCCTGACCCTAGCCCTAACATTAACTTTAACCCTTACACTAACCCTAACCCTAACATTAACCATAACCATAACCATAACTATAACCATAACCATAACCAAAACCATAACCATAAATATAACCATAACCATAACCATAACGACCCTAACCCTACCCCTAACGTTAACTGTAACAATCACCATAACCATAATCTTAACCTTCGCCATAACCCTAACCCTAAACCGAGCCCTAACCCTAACCCTAACCCTAACCATAACCATAACCCTAACCGTAACCCTAACCCTAACCCCAACCCTAACTCAAACCCCAACCCTAACCCTAACCCTAACATTAACCATAACAATCACCATAACAATCACCATAACCATAACCTTAACCATAACCATAACCCTAACCGTAACCCTAACCCTAGCCTGAACCCTAACCCTAACCTGAGCCCTAACCCTAAACCTAACCCTAACTCTAACCCTTACCCTAACCCTAACCCTAACCCTAACCCTAACACTAATATTAACCATAACCATAACCGTAACCATAACCATAACGACCCTAACCCAACCCGTAACGTTAACCATAACAATCACTATAACCATAATCTTAACCTTAACCATAACCCTAACCCTAATCCCAGCCCTAATCTTAGCCCTAACCCTAACCCTAACATTAACCATAACAATCACCATAACCATAAACTTAACCATAACCCTAACCCTACCTCTAACCCTAACCCTAACCCTAACCCTACCCCCAACCCTAACCCTAACCCTAACCCTAACCCTAACCCTAACCCTAACCCTAACCCTAACCCTAACCCCAACCCTAACCCTAACATTAACCATAACAATCACAATAACCATAACCTTAACCTTAACTATAACCGTAACCCTAACCCGAACCTTAACCTCACCCTAAGCCTAACCCTAACCCTAGCCCTAACGCTAACCCTAACCCTACCCCTACCCCAAACCCTAACCCTAACCCTTACCCTTACCCTAACCCTAACCCTAACCCTAACCCTAACCCTAACCATAACCATTACCATAACCGTAACCCTAACCCTAACCCTAACCTTAACCCTAACATTAACCCTAACCCTAACCCTAACCCTAACCCTTACCCTAACCCTAACCCTAATCCTAACCCTAAAATTAACCTAACACTAACCATAACCATTACCATAACCGTAACCCTAACCCTAACCCTAACCTTAACCCTAACCCTAACCCTAACCCTAACCCTAACCCTAACCCTAACCCTAATCCTAACCCTAAAATTAACCTAACACTAACCCTAACCCTAACACTAAGCCTAACCATAACCATAACCATAACCGTAACCCTAACCCTAACCCTAACCCTAACATTACCCATAACTATGACAATCCCCATGACCCTAGCCCTAACCTTAACACTAACCCTAACCCTAACCATAACCATAACCCTAACCCTAAACCTAACCTTAAGCCTAACATAAACCATAACAATAACCATAACCATAACCCAAACCCTAAGCCTAACATTAACCATAACAATCACCAAGACCATAACCCTAACCCTAACCCTAACCCTAACCCTAACCCTAACCCTAACCCTAACCCTAAACCTAACCCTAACCCTAACATTAACCAAAACAATCACCATATCCATAACCTTAAACTTAACAATAACCGTAACCCTAACTAACCATAGCCCTAACCCTAAACCTAACCCTAACCCTCACCCTAACCCTAATCCTAACCCTAACATTACCCTACCCCTAACCCTAACCCTAACACTAACACTAAGCCTAACCATAACCATAACCGTAACCCTAACCCTAACCCTAACCCTAACCCTAACCCTAACCCTAACCCTAACCCTAACATTACCCATAACTATAACAATCACCATGACCCTAACCCTAACACTAACCCTAACCCTAACCATAAACATAACTATAACCCTAACCCTAACCCTAACCATAAACATAACTATAACCCTAACCCTAACATTACCCATAACTATGACAATCACCATGACCCTAACCCTAACCCTAACACTAACCCTAACCGTAACCCTAACCCTAACCCTAACCCTAACCCTAACCCTAACCATAACCATAACCATAACCCTAACCCTAAACCTAACCCTAAGCCTAACATTAACCAGAACAATAACCATGCCCATAACCATAACCATAACCCAAACCCTAAGCCTAACATTAACCATAACAATCACCAAGACCATAACCCTAACCCTAACCCTAACCCTAACCCTAACCCTAACCCTAACCCTAACCCTAACCCTAACCCTAACCTTAACCCCAAACCTAACCATAACAATCACCAAGCCCATAACCATAACCATAACCATAATAATAACCATAACCATAACCATAACCCTAACCCTAAGCTTAACATTAACCATAACAATAACCATGCCCATAACCATAACCTTAACCATAACCATAACCCAAACCCTAACCCTAAACCTAACCCTAACATTAACCATAACAATGACCAAAACCATAGCCATAACCCTAACCCTAACCTTAGCCCTAACCCTAACCCTAACCCTAACCCTAACAATAACCATAATAATCACCATGACCATAACCATAACCGTAACCCTTATGCTAACCCTGACCCTAAACCTAACCCTAACATTACCCATAACTATGACAATCACCATGACCCTAACCCTAGCCCTAACACTAACCCAATCACCATGACCATAACCATAACCATAACCATAACCCTAACCCTAAGCCTAACATTAACCATAACAATAACCATGCCCATAACCATAACCTTAACCATAACCATAACCCAAACCCTAACCCTAAACCTAACCCTAACATTAACCATAACAATCACCAAAACCATAGCCATAACCCTAACCCTAACCTTAGCCCTAACCCTAACCTTAACCCTAACAATAACCATAATAATCACCATGACCATAACCATAACCGTAACCCTTATGCTAACCCTGACCCTAAACCTAACCCTAACGTTAACCATAACAATCACCATAACCATAATCTTAACCTTAACCATAACCCTAACCCTAACCCTAACATTAATCATAACAATCACCAAGACCATAACCGTAACCCCAACCCTAACCATAACCCTAACCCTAACATTAATCATAACAATCACCAAGACCATAATCATAACCCCAACCCTAACCCTAACCCTAACCTTAACATGAACCATAACAATCACCATGACCATAACCATAACCGTAACCCTAACCCTAAACCTCACTCTAACCCAACACATAACATTAACCATAACAATCACCATAACCATAACCACAACAATCACCATAACCATAACCATAACAATCACAATGACCATAACCCTGACCCTAGCCCTAACATTAACTTTAACCCTTACACTAACCCTAACCCCAACATTAACCATAACCATAACCATAACCATAACCATAACCAAAACCATAACCATAAATATAACCATAACCATAACCATAACGACCCTAACCCTACCCCTAACGTTAACTGTAACAATCACCATAACCATAATCTTAACCTTCGCCATAACCCTAACCCTAAACCGAGCCCTAACCCTAACCCTAACCCTAACCTTAACCATAACCCTAACCGTAACCCTAACCCTAACCCCAACCCTAACCCAAACCCCAACCCTAACCCTAACCCTAACATTAACCATAACAATCACCATAACAATCACCATAACCATAACCTTAACCATAACCATAACCCTAACCGTAACCCTAACCCTAACCTGAACCCTAACCCTAACCTGAGCCCTAACCCTAAACCTAACCCTAACTCTAACCCTTACCCTAACCCTAACCCTAACCCTAACATTAACCATAACCATAACCGTAACCATAACCATAACGACCCTAACCCAACCCGTAACGTTAACCATAACAATCACTATAACCATAATCTTAACCTTAACCATAACCCTAACCCTAATCCCAGCCCTAATCTTAGCCCTAACCCTAACCCTAACATTAACCATAACAATCACCATAACAATCACCATAACCATAAACTTAACCATAACCCTAACCCTACCTCTAACCCTAACCCTAACCCTAACCCTACCCCCAACCCTAACCCTAACCCTAACCCTAACCGTAACCCTAACCCTAACCCTAACCCTAACCCTAACCCCAACCCTAACCCTAACATTAACCATAACAAGCACAATAACCATAACCTTAACCTTAACCTTAACTATAACCGTAACCCTAACCCGAACCTTAACCTCACCCTAAGCCTAACCCTAACCCTAGCCCTAACGCTAACCCTAACCCTACCCCTACCCCAAACCCTAACCCTAACCCTTACCCTTACCCTAACCCTAACCCTAACCCTAACCCTAACCCTAACCCTAACCCTAACCCTAACCATAACCATAACCGTAACCCTAACCCTAACCCTAACCTTAACCCTAACCCTAACCCTAACCCTAACCCTAACCCTAACCCTAACCCTAACCCTAACCCTAACCCTAACCCTAACCCTAACCCTAACCCTAACCCTAATCCTAACCCTAAAATTAACCTAACACTAACCCTAACCCTAACACTAACACTAAGCCTAACCATAACCATAACCATAACCGTAACCCTAACCCTAACCCTAACATTACCCATAACTATGACAATCACCATGACCCTAACCCTAACCCTAACACTAACCCTAACCCTAACCCTCACCCTAACCATAACCATAACCCTAACCCTAAACCTAACCTTAAGCCTAACATAAACCATAACAATAACCATAACCATAACCCAAACCCTAAGCCTAACATTAACCATAACAATCACCAAGACCATAACCCTAACCCTAACCCTAACCCTAACCCTAACCCTAACCCTAACCCTAACCCTAACCCTAACCCTAACCCTAACCCTAACCCTAACCCTAACCCTAACCCTAACCCTAACCCTAACCCTAACCCTAACCCTAACCCTAATCCTAACCCTAACACTAACTTTAAGCCTAACCATAACCATAACCGTAACCCTAACCCTAACCCTAACCCTAACATTACCCATAACTATAACAATCACCATGACCCTAACCCTAACCCTAACACTAACCCTAACCCTAACCATAAACATAACTATAACCCTAACCCTAACCCTAACCCTAACCATAAACATAACTATAACCCTAACCCTAACGCTAGCCCTAACCCTAACCCTAACATTACCCATAACTATGACAATCACCATGACCCTAACCCTAACCCTAACACTAACCCTAACCCTAACCCTAACCCTAACCCTAACCCTAACCCTAACCATAACCCTAACCCTAAACCTAACCCTAAGCCTAACATTAACCATAACAATAACCATGCCCATAACCATAACCATAACCCAAACCCTAAGCCTAACATTAACCATAACAATCACCAAGACCATAACCGTAACCCTAACCCTAACCCTAACCCTAACCCTAACCCTAACCCTAACCCTAACCCTAACCCTAAACCTAACCCTAACCTTAACCCCAAACCTAACCATAACAATCACCAAGACCATAACCATAACCATAACCCTAACCCTAACACTAACATTAATCATAACAATCACCATGACCATAACCATAACCATAATAATAACCATAACCATAACCATAACCATAACCCTAAGCCTAACATTAACCATAACAATAACCATGCCCATAACCATAACCATAACCCAAACCCTAACCCTAAACCTAACCCTAACATTAACCATAACAATCACCAAAACCATAGCCATAACCCTAACCCTAACCTTAGCCCTAACCCTAACCCTAACCCTAACCCTAACAATAACCATAATAATCACCATGACCATAACCATAACCGTAACCCTTATGCTAACCCTGACCCTAAACCTAACCCTAACGTTAACCATAACAATCACCATAACCATAATCTTAACCTTAACCATAACCCTAACCCTAACATTAATCATAACAATCACCAAGACCATAACCGTAACCCCAACCCTAACAATAACCTTAACCGTAACATTAATCATAACAATCACCAAGACCATAATCATAACCCCAACCCTAACCCTAACCCTAACATTAACCATAACCATAACCGTAACCATAACCATAACGACCCTAACCCAACCCGTAACGTTAACCATAACAATCACTATAACCATAATCTTAACCTTAACCATAACCCTAACCCTAATCCCAGCCCTAATCTTAGCCCTAACCCTAACCCTAACATTAACCATAACAATCACCATAACAATCACCATAACCATAAACTTAACCATAACCCTAACCCTACCTCTAACCCTAACCCTAACCCTAACCCTACCCCCAACCCTAACCCTAACCCTAACCCTAACCGTAACCCTAACCCTAACCCTAACCCTAACCCCAACCCTAACCCTAACATTAACCATAACAATCACAATAACCATAACCTTAACCTTAACCTTAACTATAACCGTAACCCTAACCCGAACCTTAACCTCACCCTAAGCCTAACCCTAACCCTAGCCCTAACGCTAACCCTAACCCTACCCCTACCCCAAACCCTAACCCTAACCCTTACCCTTACCCTGACCCTAACCCTAACCCTAACCCTAACCCTAACCCTAACCCTAACCCTAACCCTAACCATAACCATAACCGTAACCCTAACCCTAACCCTAACCTTAACCCTAACCCTAACCCTAACCCTAACCCTAACCCTAACCCTAACCCTAACCCTAACCCTAACCCTAACCCTAACCCTAACCCTAACCCTAACCCTAACCCTAACCCTAACCCTAACCCTAACCCTAACCCTAATCCTAACCCTAAAATTAACCTAACACTAACCCTAACCCTAACACTAACACTAAGCCTAACCATAACCATAACCATAACCGTAACCCTAACCCTAACCCTAACATTACCCATAACTATGACAATCACCATGACCCTAACCCTAACCCTAACACTAACCCTAACCCTAACCCTCACCCTAACCATAACCATAACCCTAACCCTAAACCTAACCTTAAGCCTAACATAAACCATAACAATAACCATAACCATAACCCAAACCCTAAGCCTAACATTAACCATAACAATCACCAAGACCATAACCCTAACCCTAACCCTAACCCTAACCCTAACCCTAACCCTAACCCTAATCCTAACCCTAACACTAACTTTAAGCCTAACCATAACCATAACCGTAACCCTAACCCTAACCCTAACCCTAACCCTAACATTACCCATAACTATAACAATCACCATGACCCTAACCCTAACCCTAACACTAACCCTAACCCTAACCATAAACATAACTATAACCCTAACCCTAACCCTAACCCTAACCATAAACATAACTATAACCCTAACCCTAACGCTAGCCCTAACCCTAACCCTAACATTACCCATAACTATGACAATCACCATGACCCTAACCCTAACCCTAACACTAACCCTAACCCTAACCCTAACCCTAACCCTAACCCTAACCCTAACCCTAACCATAACCCTAACCCTAAACCTAACCCTAAGCCTAACATTAACCATAACAATAACCATGCCCATAACCATAACCATAACCCAAACCCTAAGCCTAACATTAACCATAACAATCACCAAGACCATAACCGTAACCCTAACCCTAACCCTAACCCTAACCCTAACCCTAACCCTAACCCTAACCCTAACCCTAACCCTAACCCTAACCCTAAACCTAACCCTAACCTTAACCCCAAACCTAACCATAACAATCACCAAGACCATAACCATAACCATAACCCTAACCCTAACACTAACATTAATCATAACAATCACCATGACCATAACCATAACCATAATAATAACCATAACCATAACCATAACCATAACCCTAAGCCTAACATTAACCATAACAATAACCATGCCCATAACCATAACCATAACCCAAACCCTAACCCTAAACCTAACCCTAACATTAACCATAACAATCACCAAAACCATAGCCATAACCCTAACCCTAACCTTAGCCCTAACCCTAACCCTAACCCTAACCCTAACAATAACCATAATAATCACCATGACCATAACCATAACCGTAACCCTTATGCTAACCCTGACCCTAAACCTAACCCTAACGTTAACCATAACAATCACCATAACCATAATCTTAACCTTAACCATAACCCTAACCCTAACATTAATCATAACAATCACCAAGACCATAACCGTAACCCCAACCCTAACAATAACCTTAACCGTAACATTAATCATAACAATCACCAAGACCATAATCATAACCCCAACCCTAACCCTAACCCTAACATGAACCATAACAATCACCATGACCATAACCATAACCGTAACCCTAACCCTAAACCTCACTCTAACCCAACACATAACATTAACCATAACAAACACCATAACCATAACCATAACAATCACCATAACCATAACCATAACAATCACAATGACCATAACCCTGACCCTAGCCCTAACATTAACTTTAACCCTTACACTAACCCTAACCCTAACATTAACCATAACCATAACCATAACCATAACCATAACCATAACCATAACCATAACGACCCTAACCCTACCCCTAACGTTAACTGTAACAATCACCATAACCATAATCTTAACCTTCGCCATAACCCTAACCCTAACCCTAACCATAACCATAACCCTACCCGTAACCCTAACCCTAACCCCAACCCTAACCCTAACCCAAACCCCAACCCTAACCCTAACACTAACATTAACCATAACAATCACCATAACAATCACCATAACCATAACCTTAACCATAACCATAACCATAACCCTAACCGTAACCCTAACCCTAACCTGAACCCTAACCCTAACCTGAACCCTAACCCTAAACCTAACCCTAACTCTAGCCCTTACCCTAACCCTAACCCTAACATTAACCATAACCATAACCGTAACCATAACCATAACGACCCTAACCCAACCCGTAACGTTAACCATAACAATCACTATAACCATAATCTTAACCTTAACCATAACCCTAACCCTAATCCCAGCCCTAATCTTAACCCTAACCCTAACCCTAACATTAACCATAACAATCACCATAACAATCACCATAACCATAACCTTAACCATAACCCTAACCCTACCTCTAACCCTAACCCTAACCCTAACCCCAACCCCAACCCTAACCCTAACCCTAACCCTAACCCTAACCGTAACCCTAACCCTAACCCTAACCCTAACCCCAACCCTAACCCTAACATTAACCATAACAATCACAATAACCATAACCTTAACCTTAACTATAACCGTAACCCTAACCCGAACCTTAACCTCACCCTAAGCCTAACCCTAACCCTAGCCCTAACGCTAACCCTAACCCTACCCCTACCCCAAACCCTAACCCTAACCCTTACCCTTACCCTTACCCTAACCCTAACCCTAACCCTAACCCTAACCCTAACCCTAACCCTAACCTTAACCCTAACCCTAACCCTAACCCTAACCCTAACCCTAACCCTAACCCTAACCCTAACCCTAACCCTAACCCTAACCCTAACCCTAACCCTAACCCTAACCCTAACCCTAACCCTAACCCTAATCCTAACCCTAACATTAACCTAACACTAACCCCAACCCTAACACTAACACTAAGCCTAACCATAACCATAACCCTAATGCTAACCCTGGCCCTAAACCTAACCCTAACGTTAACCATAACAATCACCATAACCATAATCTTAACCTTAACCATAACCCTAACAATAACCCTAACATTAATCATAACAATCACCGAGACCATAATCATAACCCCAACCCTAACCCTAACCCTAACCCTAACATGAACCATAACAATCACCATGACCATAACCATAACCGTAACCCTAACCCTAAACCTCACTCTAACCCAACACATAACATTAACCATAACAATCACCATAACCATAACCATAACAATCACAATGACCATAACCCTGACCCTAGCCCTAACATTAACCATAACCATAACCATAACGACAACCCTAAACCTAACCCTAACCCTAAGCCTAACCATAACAATCACCATGACCATAACCCTAACCCTAACCATAACCCTAACCCTAAACCTCACCCTATGCCTAACCCTCACCCTAACCCTAACGATAACCCTAACCCTAACCCTAACCCAAACTGTAACCCTAACATTAACCATAACAATCACCAAGTCCAAAACCATAACCGTAACCCTAACATTAACCATAACAATCACCATGACCATAACCATAACCCTAACCCGCAACCTAACCCTAACCCTAACTGTAACCCTAACATTAACCATAACAATCACCAAGTCCAAAACCATAACCGTAACCCTAACATTAACCATAACAATCACCATGACCATAACCATAACCCTAACCCGCAACCTAACCCTAACCCTAACCCTAACCCTAACCCAAACTGTAACCCTAACATTAACCATAACAATCACCAAGTCCATAACCATAAACCTAACCCTAACATTAACCATAACAATAATCATGCCCATAGCCATAACCTTTCCCATAACCCTAATCATAACCATAACCATAACCACAACCCTAACCCCAACCCTAACAATAAACCTAACCCTAACATTAACCATAACAATCACCAAGACCAAAACCATAACCATAATAATAACCATAACCATAACCATAACCAACCCCCTTACCCTAACCCTAACATTAATAATAACAATCACCAAGACCATAATCATAACCCCAACCCTAACCCTAGCCCTAACCCTAGCCCTAACCCTAACATGAACCATAACAATCACCATGACCATAACTATAACCGTAATCCTAACCCTAAACCTCACTCTAACCCAACACATAACATTAACCATAACCATAACCACAACAATCACAATGACCATAACCCTAACCCTAGCCCTAACATTAACCGTAACCATAACGACAACCTTAAACCTAACCTTAACCCTAAGCCTAACCATAACATTGACCATAACAATCACTATGACCATAACCCTAACCGTAACCCTAACCATAAACCTCACCCTAAGCTCAACCCTAAACCTAACCCTAAACCTAACCCTAACCCTAACCCTAACCCTAACCCCTACCCTAACCCTAACTCTAACCCTAACTCTAACCCTAAACCTAACCCTAACCCTAACCTTAACCCCAAAACCTAACCATAACAATCACCAAGACCATAACCATAACCCTAACCCTAACCCTAACATTAATCATAACAATCACCATGACCATAACCATAACCATAATAATAACAATAACGATAACCATAACCATAACCATAACCATAACCATAACCATAACCATACCCATAACCATAACCATAACCATAACCATAACCCTAACCCTAAACCTAACCCTAAGCCTAACATTAACCATAACAATAACCATGCCCATAACCATAACCTTAACCATAACCATAACCCAAACCCTAACCCTAAACCTAACCCTAACATTAACCATAACAATCACCAAAACCATAACCAAACCCTCACCCTAACCTTAGCCCTAACCCTAACCCTAACCCTACCCCTAAACCTAAACCTAACCCTAACGGTAACCATAACAATCACCATAACCATAATCTTAACCTTAACCATAACCATTACCCTAACCCTAACATTAATCATAACAATCACCAAGACCATAACCAAAACCCCAACCCTAACCCTAACATTAATCATAACAATCACCAAGACCATAATCATAACCCCAACCCTAACCCTAGCCCTAACCCTAGCCCTAACCCTAACATGAACCATAACAATCACCATGACCATAACTATAACCGTAATCCTAACCCTAAACCTCACTCTAACCCAACACATAACATTAACCATAACAATCACCATAACCATAACCACAACAATCACAATGACCATAACCCTAACCCTAGCCCTAACATTAACCGTAACCATAACGAAAACCTTAAACCTAACCTTAACCCTAAGCCTAACCCTAACACTAGCCCTAACCCTAACCCTAACACTAACCCTAACCCTAACCATAACCATAACCCTAACCCTAACCCTAACCCTAACCCTAACCCTAACCCTAACCCTAACCCTAACCCTAACCCTAACCCTAACCCTAACCCTAACCCTAACACTAACCCTAAACCTAACCATAACCCTAACCCTAACCCTAAACCTAACCCTAACCCTAACATTAACCATAACAATCACCATATCCATAACCTTAACCTTAACCATAACCGTAACCCTAACTAACCCTAGCCCTAACCCTAACCCTAACCCTAACCCTAACCCTAACCCTAACCCTAACCCTAACCCTAACCCTAACCCTAACCCTAATGCTAACCCTGACCCTAAACCTAACCCTAACGTTAACCATAACAATCACCATAACCATAATCTTAACCTTAACCATAACCATAACCCTAACCCTAACATTAATCATAACAATCACCAAGACCATAACCATAACCCCAACCCTAACCCTAACATTAATCATAACAATCACCAAGACCATAATCATAACCCCAACCTTAACCCTAACCCTAACCCTAACATGAACCATAACAATCACCATGACCATAACTATAACCGTAATCCTAACCCTAAACCTCACTCTAACCCAACACATAACATTAACCATAACAATAACCATGCCCATAACCATAACCTTAACCCTAACCCTAACCCTAACCCTAACCCTAACCCTAACCCTAACCCTAACCCTAAACCTAACCATAACCCTAACCCTAACCCTAACACTAGCCCTACCCCTAACCCTAACACTAACATTAACCCTAACCATAACCATAACCCTAACCCTAACCCTAACCCTAACCCTAACCCTAACCCTAACCCTAACCCTAACCCTAACCCTAACCCTAACCCTAACCCTAACCCTAACCCTAACCCTTACCCTAACCCTAACACTAACCCTAACCCTAACCCTAACCCTAACCCTAACCTTAACCCTAACCCTAACCCTAAACCTAACCCTAACCCTAACACTAGCCCTACCCCTAACCCTAACACTAACCCTAACCCTAACCATAACCATAACCCTAACCCTAACCCTAACCCTAACCCTAACCCTAACCCTAACCCTAACCCTAACCCTAACCCTAACCCTAACCCTAACCCCAACCCTAACACTAACCCTAACCCTAACCCTAACCCTAACCCTAACCTTAACCCTAGCCCTAACCCTAACCCTAACCCTAACCCTAACCCTAACTAACCCTAGCCCTAACCCTAACCCTAACCGTAACCCTAATGCTAACCCTGACCCTAAACCTAACCCTAACGTTAACCATAACAATCACCATAACCATAATCTTAACCTTAACCATAACCCTAACCCTAACCCTAAGATTAATCATAACAATCACCAAGACCATAACCATAACCCCAACCCTAACCCTAACATTAATCATAACAATCACCAAGACCATAATCATAACCATAATAATAACCATAACCATAACCATAACCATGACCCTAACCCTAACCCTAACATGAACTATAACAATCACCATGACCATAACTATAACCGTAATCCTAACCCTAAACCTCACTCTAACCCAACACATAACATTAACCATAACAATCACCATAACCATAACCATAACAATCACAATGACCATAACCCTAACCCTAGCCCTAACATTAACCGTAACCATAACGACAACCTTAAACCTAACCTTAACCCTAAGCCTAACCATAACATTGACCATAACAATCACTATGACCATAACCCTAACCGTAACCCTAACCCTAAACCTCACCCTAAGCTCAACCCTAAACCTAACCCTAAACCTAACCCTAACCCCTACCCTAACCCTAACTCTAACCCTAAACCTAACCCTAATCCTAACCTTAACCCCAAACTAACCATAACAATCACCAAGACCATAACCATAACCCTAACCCTAACCCTAACATTAATCATAACAATCACCATGACCATAACCATAACCATAATAATAACCATAACCATAATAATAACCATAACCATAACCATAACCATAACCATGACCCTAACCCTAACCCTTAACCTAACCCTAAGCCTAACATTAACCATAACAATAACCATGCCCATAACCATAACCTTAACCATAACCATAACCCAAACCCTAACCCTAAACGTAACCCTTACATTAACCATAACAATCACCAAAACCATAACCATAACCATAACCCTAACCCTAACTGTAACCCTAACCCTAACCCTAACCGTAACCCTAACCCTAACCCTAAAACTAACCCTAACCCTAACCCTAACCATAACCCTAACCCTAACCCTAACACTAGCCCTAACCCTAACCCTAACACTAACCCTAACCCTAACCATAACCATAACCATAACCCTAACCCTAACCCTAACCCTAACCCTGACACTAACCCTAACCCTAACCCGAACCCTAACCCTAACCCTAACCCTAACCCTAACCCTAACCCTAACCGTAACCCTAACCCTAACCCTAACCCTAACCCTAACCCTAACCCTAACCCTAACCATAACCCTAACCCTAACCCTAACCCTAACCCTAACCCTAACACTAACCCTAACCATAACCATAACCATAACCCTAACCCTAACCCTAACCCTAACCCTAACCATAACCATAACCCTAACCCTAACTCTAACCCTAACCCTAACCCTAACCGTAACCCTAACCCTAACCCTAACCCTAACCATAACCCTAACCCTAACCCTAACACTAGCCCTAACCCTAACACTAACCCTAACACTAACCCTAACCCTAACCATAACCATAACCATAACCCTAACCCTAACCCTAACCCTAACCCTAACCCTAACCCTAGCACTAACACTAACCCTAACCATAACCGTAACCGTAACCGTAACCCTAACCCTAACCCTAGCCCTAAACCTAACCATAACCATAACCCTAACCCTAACCCTAACCCTAGCCCTAACCCTGACACTAACCCTAACCCTAACCCTAACCCTAACCCTAACCCTAACCCTAACCCTAACCCTAACCCTAACCCTAACCCTAACCCTAACCCTAACCCTAACCCTAACCCTAACCCTAACCCTAACTCTAACCCTAACCCTAACCTTAACCCTAACCCTAACCCTAACCCTAACCCTAACCCTAACCCTAACCCTAACCCTAACCCTAACCCTAACCCTAACCCCAACCCTAACCCTAACATTAACCATAACAATCACCATGACCATAACCATAACCCTAACCCTAACCCCACCCCTAACCCTAACATTAACCATAACAATCACCATGACCATAACCATAACCGTAACCCTAATGCTAACCCTGACCCTACACCTAACCCTAGCGTTAACCTTAACAATCACCATAACCATAACCATAATCTTAACCTTAACCATAACCCTAACCCTAACCCTAACATTAATCATAACAATCACCAAGACCATAACCGTAACCCCAACCCTAACAATAACCCTAACCCTAACATCAATCATAACAATCACCAAGACCATAACCATAACCCCAACCCTAACCCTAACCCTAACCCTAACATGAACCATAACAATCACCATGACCATAACCCTAACCCTAAAACTCACCCTAAGCCTAACCTTAACCCTCACCCTAAGCCTAACCCTCACCCTAACCCTAACCCTAACCCTAACCCTAACACTAACCCTAACCCCAACCCTAACCCTAACCCTAACCTTACCCCTAACCCTGACCCTAACCCTAACACTAACCTTAACCCAAACCCTAACCCTAGGCCTAACCCTAAGCCTAACCCTAACCCTAACCCTAACATTAACCATAACAATCACCATGACCATAACCATAACCTTAACCATAACCCTAACCATAACCATAACCCTAACCTTAACCCCAACCCTAACCCTAACCCTAACCCTAACCCGAACATTAACCATAACAATCACCAAGGCCATAACTATTACCCTAACCCTAACTCTAACCCTAGCCCTAACCCTAACCGTAACCCTAACCCTAACCCTAACCCTAACCCTATCCCTAGCCCTAAACCTAACCATAACCCTAACCCTAACCCTAACACTAGCCCTAACCCTAACCCTAACACTAACACTAACCCTAACCATAACCATAACCCTAACCCTAACCCTAACCCTAACCCTAACCCTAACCCTAACCCTAACCCTAACCCTAACCCTAACCCTAACGCTAACCCTAACCCTAACCCTAACCCTAACCCTAACCCTAACCCTAACCCTAACCCTAACCCTAACCCTAACCCTAACCCTAACCCTAACCCTAACATTAACCATAACAATCACCATATCCATAACCTTAACCTTAACCATAACCGTAACCCTAACTAACCCTAGCCCTAACCCTAACCCTAACCCTAATGCTAACCCTGACCCTAAACCTAACCCTAACGTTAACCATAACAATCACCATAACCATAATCTTAACCTTAACCATAACCCTAACCCTAACCCTAAGATTAATCATAACAATCACCAAGACCATAACCATAACCCCAACCCTAACCCTAACATTAATCATAACAATCACCAAAACCATAATCATAACCCCAACCCTAACCCTAACCCTAACCCTAATGCTAACCCTGACCCTAAACCTAACCCTAACGTTAACCATAACAATCACCATAACCATAATCTTAACCTTAACCATAACCCTAACCCTAACCCTAAGATTAATCATAACAATCACCAAGACCATAACCATAACCCCAACCCTAACCCTAACATTAATCATAACAATCACCAAAACCATAATCATAACCCCAACCCTAACCCTAACCCTAACCCTAACATGAACCACAACAATCACCATGACCATAACCATAACCCTAACCCTAACCCTAACCCTAACCCTGACACTAACCCTAACCCTAACCCGAACCCTAACCCTAACCCTAACCCTAACCCTAACCATAACCATAACCCTAACCCTAACCCTAACCCTAACCCTAACCCTAACCCTAACCCTAACCCTAACCCTAACCCTAACCCTAACCCTAACCCTAACCCTAACCCTAACCCTAACCCTAACCCTAACCCTAACCCTAACCCTAACCCTAACCCTAACCCTAACCCTAACCCTAACCCTAACCCTAACCCTAACCCTAACCCTAACCCTAACGTTAACCATAACAATCACCATAACCATAATCTTAACCATAACCATAACCATAACAATCACAATGACCATAACCCTAACCCTAACCCTAACCCTAACCCTAACCCTAACCCTAACACTAACCCTAACCCTAACCCTAACCCTAACCCTAACCCTAACCCTAACCCTAACCCTGACCCTAAACCTAACCCTAACGTTAACCATAACAATCACCATAACCATAATCTTAACCTTAACCATAACCCTAACCCTAACCCTAAGATTAATCATAACAATCACCAAGACCATAACCATAACCCCAACCCTAACCCTAACGTTAACCATAACAATCACCATGACCATAACCATAACCGTAACCCTAATGCTAACCCTAGCCCTAACCCTAATCCTAACCCTGACCCTAAACCTAACCCTAACGTTAACCATAACAATCACCACAACCATAATCTTAACCGTAACCATAACCCTAACCTTAAACCTAACCCAAACATTAATCATAACAATCACCAAGACCATAACCATAACCCCAACCCTAACAATAACCCTAACCCTAACATTAATCATAACAATCACCAAGACCATAACCATAACCCCAACCCTAACCCTAACCCTAACATGAACCATAACAATCACCATGACCATAACCATAACCGTAACAGTAACCCTAAACCTCACTCTAACCCAACACATAACATTAACCATAAGAATCACCATAACCATAACCATAACCATAACAATCACAATGACCATAACCCTGACCCTAGCCCTAACATTAACCATAACCGTAACCATAACGACAACCCTAAACCTAACCCTAACCCTAAGCCTAACCATAACAATCACCATGACCATAACCCTAACCCTAACCGTAACCCTAAACCTCACCCTAACCTTAACCCTAACCCTAACCCTAACCATAACCCAAACTGTAACCCAAACATTAACCATAACAATCACCAAGTCCATAACCATAACCCTAACCCTAACATTAACCATAACAATCACCATGACCATAACCATAACCTTTGCCATAACCCTAATCATAACCATAACCGTAACCCTAACCCCAACCCTAACCCTAAACCTAACCCTAACATTAACCATAACAATCACCAAGACCAAAACCATAACCATAATAATAACCATAACCATAACCATAACCATAACCAACCCCCTAACCCTAACCCTAACATTAATCATAACAATCACCAAGACCATAACCATAACCCCAACCCTAACCCTAACATTAACCATAACAATCACCATGACCATAACCATAACCGTAACCCTAACCCTAAACCTCACTCTAACCCAACACATAACATTAACCATAACCATAACCACAACAATCACAATGACCATAACCCTAACCCTAGCCCTAACATTAACCGTAACCATAACGACAACCTTAAACCTAACCCTAACCCTAAGCCTAACCATTACATTGACCATAACAATCACTATGACCATAACCCGAACCGTAACCCTAACCCTAAGCTCAACCCTAAACCTAACCCTAAACCTAACCCTAACCCTAACCCTAACCCCTACCCTAACCTTAACTCTAACCATAAACCTAACCCTAACATTTACCCCAAACCTAACCATAACAATCACCAAGACCATAACCATAACCCTAACATTAATCATAACAATCACCATGACCATAACCATAACCATAATAATACCCATAACCATAACCATAACCATAACCATAACCCTAACCCTAAACCTAACCCTAAGCCTAACATTAACCCTAACAATAACCATGCCCATAACCACAACCTTAAGCATAACCCAAACCCTAACCCTAAACCTAACCCTAACATTAACCATAACAATCACCAAGACCATAACCATAACCCTAACCCTAACCTTAGCCCTAACCCTAACCCTAACCCTAGCCTTAACCCTAACCCTAACCCTAAACCTAACCCTACCCCTAACATTAACCATAACAATCACCATATCCATAACCTTAACCTTAACCATAACCGTAACCCTAACTAACCCTAGCCCTAACCCTAATGCTATCCCTGACCCTAAACCTAACCCTAACGTTAACCATAACAATCACCATAACCATAATCTTAACCTTAACCATAACCCTAACCCTAACCCTAACCCTAACCCTAACCCTAACCCTAACCCTAACCCTAACCCTAACATTAATCATAACAATCACCAAGACCATAACCATAACCCCAACCCTAACCCTAACCCTAACACTAACATTAACCATAACAATCACAATGACCATAACCCTGACCCTAGATCTAAGATTAACCATAACCATAACCATAACGACTACCGTAAACCTAACCCTAAGCCTTACCATAACATTGACCATACCAATCACCATGACCATGACCATAACCCTAACCGTAACCCTAACCCTAAAACTCACCCTAAGCCTAACCCTAACCCTAACCCTAACCCTAACACTAACCCTAACCCTAACCCTAACCCTAGGCCTAACCCTAAGCCTAACCCTAACCCTAACCCTAACATTAACCATAACAATCACCATGACCATAACCATAACCCTAACCATAACCCTAACCATAACCATAACCCTAACCCTAACCCCAACCCTAACGCTAAACCTAACCCTAACATTAACCATAACAATCACCAAGACCATTAACCATAACCCTAACCCTAACCCTAACCCTAACCCTAACCCTAACCCTAACCCTAACCCTAACCCTAACCCTAACCCTAACCCTAACCGTAACCCTAACCCTAACCCTAACCCTAACATTAACCATAACAATAACCATGACCATAACCCTAACCGTAAACTTCACCCTAACCGAAACCATAACATTAACCTTAACGATCACCATAACCATGTGAAGACCATCGCAAGTCTGAGTCGGCTAATGGCAAATACAGGTGGACCAAAGCCAAGCATAAGAAAGCTGCTGGAGACCGCCTCCGATTCTATACTGTTGTACGGTGCAGAAGTCCGGCGGACGCAATGAAATTTGGGAAGTATCGGGCCGCTATTACCACAGTCCGACGTAGAGGGGCTCTGAGAATCGCCTCAGCATACCGCACGGTCTCCGCAGATGCTGTTCTGGTCATCGCGGGGACTATACCGATATATCTCCTCGCTTAGGAAAGAAAAATTATTTACGACACTCGTGCAGAGGTACGTAGAGACGTTGCTGCAACGCAGGCGCGGGGTGATTCGATCCGGCGGTGGCAACTACAATGGAAGGTGGACCAGGGTATTAATCCCCGAACTAGAACCATGGTTGAACCGACCTCATGGAGAAGTCGACTTCTACCTGACCCAGTTCTTAACCGGGCACGGTTATTTCCGTGAATATCTCCATAGAATGGGCAAAGTTCAAACCCCGAACTGCACCTACTGCGGAGCCATAGACGACGAACGCCACACCTTCTTCGAACGCGAGCAATTCGCAGAAGAAAGAAGGCGGGTGGAAGAGACAATTGGCGAACTTTCCCCGGGCAGTGTCATTCGCAAGATGACCTACGAAAACGTTAGATAGGATATAGTCAGACGATACGCGGGGAATGTCCTCCTCGCGAAACGGGAAGACGGTTGTCTAGCCAGTTAGCGTGATAGTAGCCATAGGGTTCACGTAACGCGCTTCCTTACCTAAAGTAATGCTAAGCGCGGTCCCAGGTAAGGAAGAATGCGCGGGCCGTGGGTGGTTAGGTTTTAGTGCGGTATACTTCAAGATAAGAAGGAGTCCCACACTCGGAGAGTTCCGCTGCTAGAGCATCTAGTAACGAGGGCTTAGACCCGGTTAGTGCATAAAGCATCTCCTCCTCCCACGAACACAAAAAAAAAAAAAAAAACAAAAAAAATCACCATAACCATAACCACAATAATCACAATGACCATAACCATAACCCTAGCCCTAACATTAACCATAACCATAACGACAACCTTATACCTAACCCTAACCCTAAGCCTAACCATAACATTGACCATAACAATCACTATGACCATAACCCTAACCGTAACCCCAACCTTAAAACTCACCCTAAGCCTTACCCCAAACCTAACCCTAACCCAAACCCCAATCCTAACCCTAACCCTAACTCTAACCCTAAACCTAGCCCTAAGCCTAACCCTAACCCTAAACCTAACCTTAACATTTACCATAACAATCACCAAGACCATAACCATAACCCTAACCCTAACATTAATCATAATAATCACCATGACCATAACCATACCCATAACCATAATAATAACCATAACCATAACCATAACCATAACCCTAACCCTAAACCTAACCCTAAGGCTAACATTAACCATAACAATAACCATGCCCATAACCATAACCTTAACCATAACCCTAACCCTAACCCTAACCCTAACCCTAACCCTAACCCTAACCCTAACCCTAACCCTAACCCTAACCCTAACCCTAACCCTAACCCTAACCCTAACACTAACCCTAAACCTAACCCTAACATTAACCATAACAATCACCAAGACCATAACCATAACCCTAACCCTAACCCTAACCCTAACCCTAACCCTAACCCTAACCCTAACCCTAACCCTAACCCTAACCCCAATCCTAACCCTAACCCTAACTCTAACCCTAAACCTAACCCTAACCCTAACCCTAAACGTAACCTTAACATTAACCATAACAATCACCAAGACCATAACCATAACCCTAACCCTAACATTAATCATAATAATCACCATGACCATAACCATACCCATAATAATAACCATAACCATAACCATAACCATAACCATAACCATAACCATAACCATAACCATAACCCTAACCCTAAACCTAACCCTAAGGCTAACATTAACCATAACAATAACCATGCCCATAACCATAACCTTAACCCTAGCCCTAACCCTAACCCTTACCCTAACCCTAACCCTAACCCTAACCCTAACCCTAACCCTAACCCTAACCCTAACCCTAACCCTAACCCTAACCCTAACCCTAACCCTAACCCTAACCCTAACCCTAACCCTAAACCTAACCCTAACCCTAACCCTAAACCTAACCCTTACATTAACCATAACAATCACCATAACAATCACCAAGACCATAACCATAACCCTAACCCTAACCCTAACCCTAACCCTAACCCTAACCCTAACCCTAACCCTAACCCTAACCCTAACCCTAACCCTAGCCTTAACCCTAACCCTTACCCTAAACCTAACCCTAACATTAACCATAACAATCACCAAGACCATAACCATAACCCTAACCCTAACCCTAACCCTAACCCTAACCCTAACCCTAACCCTAACCCTAACCCTAACCCTAACCCTAACCCTAACCCTAACCCTAACCCTAACCCTAACCCCAATCCTAACCCTAACCCTAACTCTAACCCTAAACCTAACCCTAACCCTAACCCTAACCCTAAACTTAACCTTAACATTAACCATAACAATCACCAAGACCATAACCATAACCCTAACCCTAACATTAATCATAATAATCACCATGACCATAACCATACCCATAATAATAACCAGAACCAGAACCATACCCATAACCATAACCATAACCCTAACCCTAAACCTAACCCTAAGGCTAACATTAACCATAACAATAACCATAACCATAACCATAACCCTAACCCTAACCCTAACCCTAACCCTAACCCTTACCCTAAACCTAACCCTAACATTAACCATAACAATCACCAAGACCATAACCATAACCCTAACCCTAACCCTAACCCTAACCATAACCATAACCATAACCCTAACCCTAACCCTAACCCTAACCCTAACACTAACCCTGACCCTAACCCTAACCCTAAACCTAGCCCTAACATTAACCATAACAATCACCAAGACCATAACCATAACCCTAACCCTAACCCTAACCCTAACCCTAACCCTAACCCTAACCCCAATCCTAACCCTAACCTTAACTCTAACCCTAAAACTAACCCTAACCCTAACCCTAACCCTAAACCTAACCTTAACATTAACCATAACAATCACCAAGACCATAACCATAACCCTAACCCTAACATTAATCATAATAATCACCATGACCATAACCATACCCATAATAATAACCATAACCATAATAATAACCATAACCATAACCATAACCATAACCATAACCCTAACCCTAAACCTAACCCTAAGGCTAACATTAACCATAACAATAACCATGCCCATAACCATAACCTTAACCCTAGCCCTAACCCTAACCCTAACCCTTACCCTAACCCTAACCCTAACCCTAACCCTAACCCTAACCCTAACCCTAACCCTAACCCTAACCCTAACCCTAACCCTAACCCTAGCCCTAACCCTAACCCTTACCCTAAACCTAAACCTAACCCTAACATTAACCATAACAATCACCAAGACCATAACCATAACCCTAACCCTAACCATAACCATAACCCTAACCCTAACCCTAACCCTAACCCTAACCCTAACCCTAACCCTAACCCTAACCCTAACCCTAACCCTAAACCTAACCCTAACATTAACCATAACAATCACCATGACCATAACCATAACCCTAACCCTAACCCTAACCCCAATCCTAACCCTAACCCTAACTCTAACCTTAAACCTAACCCTAACCCTAACCCTAAACCTAACCTTAACATTAACCATAACAATCACCAAGACCATAACCATAACCCTAACCCTAACATTAATCATAATAATCACCATGACCATAACCATACCCATAATAATAACCATAACCATAATAATAACCATAACCATAACCATAACCATAACCATAACCCTAACCCTAAACCTAACCCTAAGGCTAACATTAACCATAACAATAACCATGCCCATAACCATAACCTTAACCCTAGCCCTAACCCTAACCCTAACCCTTACCCTAACCCTAACCCTAACACTAACCCTATCCCTAACCCTAACCCTAACCCTAATGCTAACCCTGACCCTAAACCTAACCCTAACGTTAACCATAACAATCACCATAACCACAATCTTAACCTTAACCATAACCCTAACTATAATCCTAGCCCTAACCCTAACCCTATCACTAACCCTAACCCTAACCATAACATTAACTATAACAATCCCCATAACCATAACCATAACCCTAACCCTAACCTGAACCCTAACCCTAAACCTAACCCTAACTCTAACCCTAACCCTAGCCCTAACCCTAGCCCTAACCCTAACATTAACCATAACAATCACCATATCCATAACCTTAACCTTAACCATAACCGTAACCCTAACTAACCCTAACCCTAACCCTAAGCCTAACATTAACCATAACAATAACCATGCCCATAACCATAACCT
Source organism: Merzomyia westermanni (assembly GCA_949987695.1). NCBI lineage: Eukaryota > Metazoa > Arthropoda > Insecta > Diptera > Tephritidae > Merzomyia > Merzomyia westermanni. The sequence goes on from OX465292.1 coordinate 87,762,933, forward strand.
TAACCATAACCATAACCCTAACCCTAACCCTAAACCTAACCCCAACATTAACCATAACAATCACCAAGACCATAACCATAACCCTAAGCCTAACCCTAGCCCTAACCCTAACCCTAACCCTAACCCTAACCCTAACCCTAACCCTAACCCTAACCTTATCCCTAACCCTAACACTAACCCTATCCCTAACCCTAACCCTAACCCTAACCCTAACCCTAACCCTAACCCTAACCCTAACCCTAACCCTAACCCTAACCCTAACCCTAACCCTAACCCTACCCCTAACCCTAACCCTAACCCTAACATTAACCATAACAATCACCAAGTCCATAACCATAACCCTAACCCTAACCCTAACATTAACCATAACAATCAACATGACCATAACCTTAACCATAACCGTAACCCTAAACCTAATCCTACCCCTAACCCTAACCCTAACCCTAACCCTAACCCTAACCCTAACCCTAACCCTAACCCTACCCCTAACCCTAACCCTAACCCTAACATTAACCATAACAATCACCAAGTCCATAACCATAACCCTAACCCTAACCCTAACATTAACCATAACAATCAACATGACCATAACCTTAACCATAACCGTAACCCTAACCCTAACCCTACCCCTAACCCTAACCCTAACCCTAACATTAACCATAACAATCACCAAGTCCATAACCATAACCCTAACCCTAACCCTAACATTAACCATAACAATCAACATGACCATAACCATAACCATAACCCTAACCCTAACCTGAACCCTAACCCTAAACCTAACCCTAACTCTAACCCTAACCCTAGCCCTAACCCTAGCCCTAACCCTAACATTAACCATAACAATCACCATATCCATAACCTTAACCTTAACCATAACCGTAACCCTAACTAACCCTAACCCTAACCCTAAGCCTAACATTAACCATAACAATAACCATGCCCATAACCATAACCTTAACCATAACCATAACCCTAACCCTAACCCTAAACCTAACCCCAACATTAACCATAACAATCACCAAGACCATAACCATAACCCTAAGCCTAACCCTAGCCCTAACCCTAACCCTAACCCCAACCCTAACCCTAACCCTAACCGTAACCGTAACCCTAACAATAACCCTAACATTAACCATAACAATCACCATAACCATAACCTTAACCTTAACCATAACCGTAACCACAACAATCACAATGACCATAACCCTAACCCTAACCCTAACATTAACCATAACCATAACGACCCTAACCTTACCCCTAACGATAACCGTAACAATCACCATAATCTTAACCTTAGCCATAAGCCTAACCCTAAACCGAGCCATAACCCTAACCATAACCATCACCCTAACCGTAACCGTAACCCTAACCCTAACCCCAACCCTAACCCTAACCCTAACATTAACCATAACAATCACCATAACAATCACCAAAACTATAACCTTAACCATAACCATAACCCTAACCGTAACCCTAACCCTAACCTGAACCCTAACCCTAACCTGAACCCTAACCCTAAACCTAACCCTAACTCTAACCCTTACCCTAACCCTATCCCTAACCCTAACCCTAACCCTAACCCTAACCCTAACCCTAACCCTAACCCTAACCCTAACCCTAACCCTAACCCTAACCCTAACCCTAACCCTAACCCCAACCCCAACCCTAACCCTAACCCTAACCGTAACCGTAACCCTAACAATAACCCTAACATTAACCATAACAATCACCATAACCATAACCTTAACCTTAACCATAACCGTAACCACAACAATCACAATGACCATAACCCTAACCCTAACCCTAACATTAACCATAACCATAACGACCCTAACCTTACCCCTAACGATAACCGTAACAATCACCATAATCTTAACCTTAGCCATAAGCCTAACCCTAAACCGAGCCCTAACCCTAACCATAACCATCACCCTAACCGTAACCGTAACCCTAACCCTAACCCTAACCCTAACCCTAACCCTAACCCTAACCCTAACCCTAACCCCAACCCCAACCCTAACCCTAACCCTAACCGTAACCGTAACCCTAACAATAACCCTAACATTAACCATAACAATCACCATAACCATAACCTTAACCTTAACCATAACCGTAACCACAACAATCACAATGACCATAACCCTAACCCTAACCCTAACATTAACCATAACCATAACGACCCTAACCTTACCCCTAACGATAACCGTAACAATCACCATAATCTTAACCTTAGCCATAAGCCTAACCCTAAACCGAGCCCTAACCCTAACCATAACCATCACCCTAACCGTAACCGTAACCCTAACCCTAACCCCAACCCTAACCCTAACCCTAACATTAACCATAACAATCACCATAACAATCACCAAAACTATAACCTTAACCATAACCATAACCCTAACCGTAACCCTAACCCTAACCTGAACCCTAACCCTAACCTGAACCCTAACCCTAAACCTAACCCTAACTCTAACCCTTACCCTAACCCTAACCCTAACCTTAACCTTAACCATAACCGTAACCACAACAGTCACAATGACCATAACCCTAACCCTAACCCTAACATTAACCATAACCATAACGACCCTAACCTTACCCCTAACGATAACCGTAACAATCACCATAATCTTAACCTTAGCCATAAGCCTAACCCTAAACCGAGCCCTAACCCTAACCATAACCATCACCCTAACCCTAACCCTAACCCTAACCCTAACCCTAACCCCAACCCCAACCCTAACCCTAACCCTAACCGTAACCGTAACCCTAACAATAACCCTAACATTAACCATAACAATCACCATAACCATAACCTTAACCTTAACCATAACCGTAACCACAACAATCACAATGACCATAACCCTAACCCTAACCCTAACATTAACCATAACCATAACGACCCTAACCTTACCCCTAACGATAACCGTAACAATCACCATAATCTTAACCTTAGCCATAAGCCTAACCCTAAACCGAGCCCTAACCCTAACCATAACCATCACCCTAACCTTAACCATAACCCTAACCCTAACATTAACCATAACAATCACCATAACAATCACCATAACCATAACCTTAACCATAGCCCTAACCCTAACTCTAACCCTAACCCTAACCCTAACCCCAACCCTAACCCTAACCCTAACCGTAACCCTAACCCTAACCCTAATCCTAGCCCCAACCCTAACCCTAACATTAACCATAACAATCACAATAACCATAACCTTAAGCTTAACTATAACCGTAACCCTAACCCGAACCTTAACCTCACCCTAAGCCTAACCCTAACCCTAACCCTAGCCCTAACGCTAACCCTAACTCTACCCCTACCCCAAACCCTAACCCTAACCCTTACCCTAACCCTAACCCTAACCCTAACCCTAACCATAACCATAACCGTAACCCTAACCCTAACCCTAACCCTAACCCTAACCCTACCCCTAACCCTAACCCTAACCCTAACCCTAACCCTAACCCTAACCCTAACCCTAACCCTAACCCTAACCCTAATCCTAACCCTAACATTAACCTAACCCTAACCCTAACCCTAACACTAAAACTAAGCCTAACCATAACCATAACCGTAACCCTAACCCTAACCCTAACCCTAACATTACCCATAACTATAACAATCACCATGACCCTAACCCTAACCCTAACCATAAACATAACTATAACCCTAACCCTAACCCTAACCATAAACATAACTATAACCCTAACCCTAACGCTAGCCCTAACCCTAACCCTAACATTACCCATAACTATGACAATCACCATGACCCTAACCCTAACACTAACCCTAACCCTAACCCTAACCCTAACCATAACCCTAATCCTAAACCTAACCCTAAGCCTAACATTAACCATAACAATAACCATGCCCATAACCATAACCCAAACCCTAAGCCTAACATTAACCATAACAATCACCAAGACCATAACCCTAACCCTAACCCTAACCCTAAACCTAACCCTAACCTTAACCCCAAACCTAACCATAACAATCACCAAGACCATAACCATAACCATAACCCTAACCCTAACCCTAACATTAATCATAACAATCACCATGACCATAACCATAACCATAACCATAACCATAACCATAACCCTAACCCTAAACCTAACCCTAAGCCTAACATTAACCATAACAATAACCATGCCCATAACCATAACCTTAACCATAACCATAACCCAAACCCTATCCCTAAACCTAACCCTAACATTAACCATAACAATCACCAAAACCATAGCCATAACCCTAACCCTAACCTTAGCCCTAACCCTAACCCTAACCGTAACCCTAACCCTAACCCTAACAATAACCATAATAATCACCATGACCATAACCATAACCGTAACCCTTATGCTAACCCTGACCCTAAACCTAACCCTAACGATAACCATAACAATCACGATAACCATAATCTTAACCTTAACCATAACCCTAACCCTAACCCTAACATTAATCATAACAATCACCAAGACCATAACCGTAACCCCAACCCTAACAATAACCCTAACCCTAACATTAATCATAACAATCACCAAGACCATAATCATAACCCCAACCCTAACCCTAACCCTAACCCTAACCCTAACCCTAACATGAACCATAACAATCACCATGACCATAACCATAACCGTAACCCTAACCCTAAACCTCACTCTAACCCAACACATAACATTAACCATAACAATTACCATAACCATAACCATAACAATCACCATAACCATAACCATAACAATCACAATGACCATAACCCTGACCCTAGCCCTAACATTAACTTTAACCCTTACACTAACCCTAACCCTAACCCTAACATTAACCATAACCATAACCATAACCATAGCCATAAATATAACCATAACCATAACCATAACGACCCTAACCCTACCCCTAACGTTAACTGTAACAATCACCATAACCATAATCTTAACCTTCGCCATAAACCTAACCCTAAACCGAGCCCTAACCCTAACCCTAACCCTAACCATAACCATAACCCTAACCGTAACCGTAACCCTAGCCCCAACCCTAACCCTAACCCAAACCCCAACCCTAACCCTAACCCTAACATTAACCATAACAATCACCATAACAATCACCATAACCATAACCTTAACCATAACCATAACCATAACCCTAACCGTAACCCTAACCCTAACCTGAACCCTAACCCTAACCTGAACCCTAACCCTAACCTGAACCCTAACCCTAAACCTAACCCTAACTCTAACCCTTACCCTAACCCTAACCCTAACCCTAACATTAACCATAACCATAACCGTAACCATAACCATAACGACCCTAACCCAACCCGTAACGTTAACCATAACAATCACTATAACCCTAACACTAACCCTAACCCTAACCATAACCATAACCCTAACCCTAAACCTAACCCTAAGCCTAACATTAACCATAACAATAACCATAACCATAACCCAAACCCTAAGCCTAACATTAACCATAACAATCACCAAGACCATAACCCTAACCCTAACCCTAACCCTAACCCTAACCCTAACCCTAACCCTAACCCTAACCCTAACCCTAACCCTAACCCTAACCCTAACCCTAACCCTAACCCTAACCCTAAACCTAACCCTAACCCTAACATTAACCATAACAATCACCATATCCATAACCTTAAACTTAACCATAACCGTAACCCTAACTAACCCTAGCCCTAACCCTAACCCTAACCCTAACCCTAACCCTAACCCTAACCCTAATGCTAACCCTGACCCTAAACCTAACCCTAACATTAACCATAACAATCACCAAGACCATAACCCTAACCCTAACCCTAACCCTAACCCTAACCCTAACCCTAACCCTAACCCTAACCCTAACCCTAACCCTAACCCTAACCCTAACCCTAACCCTAACCCTAACCCTAACCCTAATGCTAACCCTGACCCTAAACCTAACCCTAACGTTAACCATAACAATCACCATAACCATAATCTTAACCTTAACCATAACCCTAACCCTAACCCTAAGATTAATGTTGTTGTTGTTGTTGTTGTTGTTGTAACGACAAAAACACTCCCCGAAGGTTTTGGGGAGTGCTGTCGAACTGACAGTCCTTGGCCGGATATGAATCCGGTACGCTCCGGTACTCCCTTGCGGTACTGCCCGACTGTCGTGGTAGCGATTTATGACCAGTGGAACCTTCTAGGTCATGTCACCCCTCCTTCCGTAAGGAAAGAGAGATGGGTAATGAGAGGTGAGAGGCATCATATCCGTAGATCAACCATCGAGTTGCACGTCATTACCTTTGTGCATATTAGTCGCCTCTTACGACCGGTATGCCTACCTCGGGCATATTCTAAGCCCCTAACCCGCAGGGGTGCCCTAAGATTAATCATAACAATCACCAAGACCATAACCATAACCCCAACCCTAAACCTAACATTAACCATAACAATCACCATGACCATAACCATAACCGTAACCCTAATGCTAACCCTGACCCTAAACCTAACCCTAACGTTAACCATAACAATCACCATAACCATAATCTTAACCTTAACCATAACCCTAACAATAACCCTAACATTAATCATAACAATCACCAAGACCATAATCATAACCCCAACCCTAACCCTAACCCTAACCCTAACATGAACCATAACAATCACCATGACCATAACCATAACCGTAACCCTAACCCTAAACCTCACTCTAACCCAACACATAACATTAACCATAACAATCAACATAACCATAACCATAACAATCACAATGACCATAACCCTGACCCTAGCCCTAACATTAACCATAACCATAACGACAACCCTAAACCTAACCCTAACCCTAAGCCTAACCATAACAATCACCATGACCATAACCCTAACCCTAAGCCGCAACCTAACCCTAACCCTAACCCTAACCCTAACCCTGACCCTAACGATAACCCTAACCCTAACCCTAACCCAAACTGTAACCCTAACATTAACCATAACAATCACCAAGTCCATAACCATAACCGTAACCCTAACATTAACCATAACAATCACCATGACCATAACCATAACCCTAAGCCGCAACCTAACCCTAACCCTAACCCTAACCCTAACCCTAACCCAAACTATAACCCTAACATTAACCATAACAATCACCAAGTCCATAACCATAAACCTAACCCTAACATTAACCATAACAATAATTATGCCCATAACCATAACCTTTCCCATAACCCTAATCATAACCATAATCATAACCATAACCCTAACCCCAACCCTAACCCTAAACCTAACCCTAACATTAACCATAACAATCACCAAGACCAAAACCATAACCATAATAATAACCATAACCATAACCATAACCAACCCCCTAACCCTAACCCTAACATTAATAATAACAATCACCAAGACCATAACCATAACCCCAACCCTAACCCTAACATTAACCATAACAATCACCATGACCATAACCATAACCGTAACCCTAACCCTAAACCTCACTCTAACCCAACACATAACATTAACCATAACCATAACCACAACAATCACAATGACCATAACCCTAACCCTAGCCCTAACATTAACCGTAACCATAACAACAACCTGAAACCTAACCTTAACCCTAAGCCTAACCATAACATTGACCATAACAATCACTGTGACCATAACCCTAACCGTAACCCTAACCCTAAACCTCACCCTAAGCTCAACCCTAAACCTAACCCGAAACCTAACGATAACCCCTACCCTAACTCTAACCCTAAACCTAACCCTAACCCTAACCTTAACCCCAAAACCTAACCATAACAATCACCAAGACCATAACCATAACCCCAACCCTAACCCTAACATTAATCATAACAATCACCATGACCATAACCATAACCATAATAATAACCATAACTATAACCATAACCATAACCATAACCATAACCATAACCCTAACCCTAAACCTAACCCTAAGCCTAACATTAACCATAACAATAACCATGCCCATAACCATAACCTTAACCATAACCATAACCCAAACCCTAACCCTAAACCTAACCCTAACATTAACCATAACAATCACCAAAACCATAACCAAACCCTAACCCTAACCTTAGCCCTAACCCTAACCCTAACCCTAACCCTAACCCTAAACCTAAACCTAACCCTAACGGTAACCATAACAATCACCATAACCATAATCTTAACCTTAACCATAACCATAACCCTAACCCTAACCCTAACCCTAACCCTAACATTAATCATAACAATCACCAAGACCATAACCATAACCCCAACCCTAACCCTACCCCTAACCCCGACCCTAACCCTAACACTAACCCTAACCCAAACCTTAACCCTAACCCTAGGCCTAACCCTAAGCCTAACCCTAACCCTAACCTTAACATTAACCATAACAATCACCAAGTCCATAACCATAACCCTAACCCTAATGCTAAACTTGACGCTAAACCTAACCCTAACGTTAACCATAACAATCACCATAACCATAATCTTAACCTTAACCATAACCCTAACATTAATCATAACAATCACCACGACCATAACCGTAACCCCAACCCTAACAATAACCCTAACATTAATCAAAACAATCACCAAGACCATAATCATAACCCCAACCCTAACCCTAACCCTAACCCTAACATGAACCATAACAATCACCATGACCATAACCATAAGCGTAACCCTAACCCTAAACCTCACTCTAACCCAACACATAACATTAACCATAACAATCACCATAACCATAACCATAACAATCACAATGACCATAACCCTGACCCTAGCCTTAACATTAACCATAACCATAACCATAACGACAACCCTAAACCTAACCCTAACCCTAAGCCTAACCATAACATTGACCATAACAATCACCATGACCATAACCCTAACCCTAACCATAACCCTAACCCTAAAGCTCACCCTATGCCTAACCCTAACCCTAACCCTAACCCTAACCCTAACCCTAACCCTAACCCTAACCCTAACCCTAACCCGAACCCTAACCCAAACTGTAACCCTAACATTAACCATAACAATCACCAAGTCCATAACCATAACCGTAACCCTAACATTAACCATAACCATCACCATGACCATAACCATAACCCTAACCCGCAACCTAACCCTAACCGTAACCCTAACCCTAACCCTAACCCTAACCCTAACCCAAACTGTAACCCTAACATTAACCATAACAATCACCAAGTCCATAACCATAAACCTAACCCTAACATTAACCATAATCATAACCATAACCATAACCATAACCCTAACCCCAACCCTAACCCTAAACCTAACCCTAACATTAACCATAACAATCACCAAGACCAAAACCATAACCATAATAATAACCATAACCATAACCATAACCAACCCCCTAACCCTAACCCTAACATTAATAATAACAATCACCAAGACCATAACCATAACCCCAACCCTAACCCTAACATTAACCATAACAATCACCATGACCATAACCATAACCGTAACCCTAACCCTAAACCTCACTCTAACCCAACACATAACATTAACCATAACCATAACCACAACAATCACAATGACCATAACCCTAACCCTAGCCCTAACATTAACCGTAACCATAACGACAACCTTAAACCTAACCTTAACCCTAAGCCTAACCATAACATTGACCATAACAATCACAATGACCATAACCCTAACCGTAACCCTAATCCTAAACCTCACCCTAAGCTCAACCCTAAACCTAACCCTAAACCTAACCCTAACCCTAACCCCTACCCTAACCCTAACTCTAACCCTAACTCTAACCCTAAACCTAACCCTAACCCTAACCTTAACCCCAAAACCTAACCATAACAATCACCAAGACCATAACCATAACCCTAACCCTAACCCTAACATTAATCATAACAATCACCATGACTATAACCATAACCATAATAATAACCATAACCATAACCATAACCATAACCATAACCCTAACCCTAAACCTAACCCTAAGCCTAAGCCTAACATTAACCATAACAATCACAATGACCATAACCCTGACCCTGGATCTAAGATTAACCATAACCATAACCATAACGACAACCCTAAACCTAACCCTAACACTAACCCTAAGCCTAACCATAACATTGACCATACCAATCACCATGACCATAACCCTAACCGTAACCCTAACCCTAAAACTCACCCTAAGCCTAACCCTACCCCTAACCCTGACCCTAACCCTAACACTAACCCTAACCCAAACAGTAAGCCTAACCCTACCCCTAACCCTGACCCTAACCCTAACACTAACCCTAACCCAAACAGTAACCCTAACCCTAGGCCTAACCCTAAGCCTAACCCTAACCCTAACCCTAACATTAACCATAACACTAACACTACCCCTAACCATAACCGTAACCCTAACCCTAACCATAACATTAACCATAACAATCACCATGACCATAACCATAACCTTAACCATAACCCTAACCATAACCATAACCGTAACCCTAACCCTAACCATAACATTAACCATAACAATCACCATGACCATAACCATAACCTTAACCCTAACCCTAACCCTAACCCTAACATTAACCATAACAATCACCATGACCATAACCATAACCTTAACCATAACCCTAACCATAACCATAACCCTAACCCTAACCCCAACCCTAACCCTAAACCTAACCCTAACATTAACCATAACAATCACCAAGACCATAACCATAACCCTAACCCTAACTCTAACCCTAACCCTAACCCTAACCCTAACCCTAACCCTAACCCTAACCGTAACCCTAACCCTAACCCTAACCCTAACCCTATCCCTAACCCTAACATTAACCATAACACTAACACTACCCCTAACCATAACCATAACCGTAACCCTAACCCTAACCATAACCGTAACCCTAAGCCTAACCCTAACCTCAACCCTAACCCTAACCCCAACCTCAAACCCTAACCCTAACCTCACCCTAAGCCTAACCCTAACCCTAGCCCTAACCCTAACCCTAGCCCTAACCGTAACCCTAACCTAGCCCTAACCGTACCCCTAACCCTAAGCCTAACCCTAACCCAAACCCTAATCCTAACCCTAACATTAACCTAACCCTAACCCCAACCCTAACCCTAACCCTAACGATAACCCTAGCACTAACACTAACCCTAACCATAACCATAACCGTAACCCTAACCCTAACCCTAAACCTAACCATAACCCTAACCCTAACCCTAACACTAGCCCTAACCCTAACCCTAACACTAACCCTAACCCTAACCCTAACCATAACCATAACCCTAACCCTAACCCTAACCCTAACCCTAACCCTAACCCTAACCCTAACCCTAACCCTAACCCTAACCCTAACCCTAACCCTAACCCTAACCCTAACCCTAACCCTAACCCTAACCCTAACCCTAACCCTAACCCTAACCCTAACACTAACCCTAACCCTAAACCTAACCCTAACCCTAACCCTAACCCTAACATTAACCATAACAATCACCATATCCATAACCTTAACCTTAACCATAACCGTAACCCTAACTAACCCTAGCCCTAACCCTAACCCTAACCCTAACCCTAACCCTAATGCTAACCCTGACCCTAAACCTAACCCTAACGTTAACCATAACAATCACCATAACCATAATCTTAACCTTAACCATAACCCTAACCCTAACCCTAACCCTAACCCTAACCCTAACCCCAATCCTAACCCTAACCCTAACTCTAACCCTAAACCTAACCCTAACCCTAACAATAACCCTAAACCTAACCTTAACATTAACCATAACAATCACCAAGACCATAACCATAACCCTAACCCTAACATTAATCATAATAATCACCATGACCATAACCATACCCATAATAATAACCCTAACCCTAAACCTAACCCTAAGGCTACCATTAACCATAACAATAACCATGCCCATAACCATAACCTTAACCTTAACCCTAGCCCTAACCCTAACCCTAACCCTAACCCTAACCCTAACCCTAGCCCTAACCCTAACCCTAACCCTAACCCTAATGCTAACCCTGACCCTAAACCTAACCCTAACGTTAACCATAACAATCACCATAACCATAATCTTAACCCTAACCCTAACCCTAACCCTAACCCTAATCCTAACCCTAAAATTAACCTAACACTAACCCTAACCCTAACACTAAGCCTAACCATAACCATAACCATAACCGTAACCCTAACCCTAACCCTAACCCTAACATTACCCATAACTATGACAATCACCATGACCCTAGCCCTAACCTTAACACTAACCCTAACCCTAACCATAACCATAACCCTAACCCTAAACCTAACCTTAAGCCTAACATAAACCATAACAATAACCATAACCATAACCCAAACCCTAAGCCTAACATTAACCATAACAATCACCAAGACCATAACCCTAACCCTAACCCTAACCCTAACCCTAACCCTAACCCTAACCCTAACCCTAACCCTAAACCTAACCCTAACCCTAACATTAACCAAAACAATCACCATATCCGTAACCTTAAACTTAACAATAACCGTAACCCTAACTAACCATAGCCCTAACCCTAAACCTAACCCTAACCCTCACCCTAACCCTAATCCTAACCCTAACATTAACCTAACCCTAACCCTAACCCTAACACTAACACTAAGCCTAACCATAACCATAACCGTAACCCTAACCCTAACCCTAACCCTAACCCTAACATTACCCATAACTATAACAATCACCATGACCCTAACCCTAACACTAACCCTAACCCTAACCATAAACATAACTATAACCCTAACCCTAACCCTAACCATAAACATAACTATAACCCTAACCCTAACATTACCCATAACTATGACAATCACCATGACCCTAACCCTAACCCTAACACCTACCCTAACCCTAACCCTAACCCTAACCCTAACCCTAACCCTAACCATAACCATAACCCTAACCCTAAACCTAACCCTAAGCCTAACATTAACCATAACAATAACCATGCCCATAACCATAACCATAACCCAAACCCTAAGCCTAACATTAACCATAACAATCACCAAGACCATAACCCTAACCCTAACCCTAACCCTAACCCTAACCCTAACCCTAACCCTAACCCTAACCCTAACCCTAACCCTAACCCTAACCCTAACCCTAACCTTAACCCCAAACCTAACCATAACAATCACCAAGACCATAACCATAACCATAACCCTAACCCTAACATTAATCATAACAATCACCATGACCATAACCATAACCATAATAATAACCATAACCATAACCATAACCATAACCCTAACCCTAAGCTTAACATTAACCATAACAATAACCATGCCCATAACCATAACCTTAACCATAACCATAACCCAAACCCTAACCCTAAACCTAACCCTAACATTAACCATAACAATGACCAAAACCATAGCCATAACCCTAACCCTAACCTTAGCCCTAACCCTAACCCTAACCCTAACCCTAACAATAACCATAATAATCACCATGACCATAACCATAACCGTAACCCTTATGCTAACCCTGACCCTAAACCTAACCCTAACATTACCCATAACTATGACAATCACCATGACCCTAACCCTAACCCTAACACTAACCCAATCACCATGACCATAACCATAACCATAACCATAACAATAACCATGCCCATAACCATAACCTTAACCATAACCATAACCCAAACCCTAACCCTAAACCTAACCCTAACATTAACCATAACAATCACCAAAACCATAGCCATAACCCTAACCCTAACCTTAGCCCTAACCCTAACCCTAACCCTAACAATAACCATAATAATCACCATGACCATAACCATAACCGTAACCCTTATGCTAACCCTGACCCTAAACCTAACCCTAACGTTAACCATAACAATCACCATAACCATAATCTTAACCTTAACCATAACCCTAACCCTAACCCTAACATTAATCATAACAATCACCAAGACCATAACCGTAACCCCAACCCTAACCATAACCCTAACCCTAACATTAATCATAACAATCACCAAGACCATAATCATAACCCCAACCCTAACCCTAACCCTAACCCTAACATGAACCATAACAATCACCATGACCATAACCATAACCGTAACCCTAACCCTAAACCTCACTCTAACCCAACACATAACATTAACCATAACAATCACCACAACCATAACCACAACAATCACCATAACCATAACCATAACAATCACAATGACCATAACCCTGACCCTAGCCCTAACATTAACTTTAACCCTTACACTAACCCTAACCCTAACATTAACCATAACCATAACCATAACCATAACCATAACCATAACCATAACCATAACCAAAACCATAACCATAAATATAACCATAACCATAACCATAACGACCCTAACCCTACCCCTAACGTTAACTGTAACAATCACCATAACCATAATCTTAACCTTCGCCATAACCCTAACCCTAAACCGAGCCCTAACCCTAACCCTAACCCTAACCATAACCATAACCCTAACCGTAACCCTAACCCTAACCCCAACCCTAACTCAAACCCCAACCCTAACCCTAACCCTAACATTAACCATAACAATCACCATAACAATCACCATAACCATAACCTTAACCATAACCATAACCCTAACCGTAACCCTAACCCTAACCTGAACCCTAACCCTAACCTGAGCCCTAACCCTAAACCTAACCCTAACTCTAACCCTTACCCTAACCCTAACCCTAACCCTAACCCTAACCCTAACACTAACATTAACCATAACCATAACCGTAACCATAACCATAACGACCCTAACCCAACCCGTAACGTTAACCATAACAATCACTATAACCATAATCTTAACCTTAACCATAACCCTAACCCTAATCCCAGCCCTAATCTTAGCCCTAACCCTAACCCTAACATTAACCATAACAATCACCATAACCATAAACTTAACCATAACCCTAACCCTACCTCTAACCCTAACCCTAACCCTAACCCTACCCCCAACCCTAACCCTAACCCTAACCCTAACCCTAACCCTAACCCTAACCCTAACCCT
The DNA here is from genome assembly GCA_949987695.1 of Merzomyia westermanni. Taxonomy (NCBI): domain Eukaryota; kingdom Metazoa; phylum Arthropoda; class Insecta; order Diptera; family Tephritidae; genus Merzomyia; species Merzomyia westermanni. The sequence goes on from OX465292.1 coordinate 87,777,967, forward strand.
AACCCTAACCCCAACCCTAACCCTAACATTAACCATAACAATCACAATAACCATAACCTTAACCTTAACTATAACCGTAACCCTAACCCGAACCTTAACCTCACCCTAAGCCTAACCCTAACCCTAGCCCTAACGCTAACCCTAACCCTACCCCTACCCCAAACCCTAACCCTAACCCTTACCCTTACCCTAACCCTAACCCTAACCCTAACCCTAACCCTAACCATAACCATTACCATAACCGTAACCCTAACCCTAACCCTAACCTTAACCCTAACATTAACCCTAACCCTAACCCTAACCCTAACCCTAACCCTAACCCTAACCCTTACCCTAACCCTAACCCTAATCCTAACCCTAAAATTAACCTAACACTAACCATAACCATTACCATAACCGTAACCCTAACCCTAACCCTAACCTTAACCCTAACCCTAACCCTAACCCTAACCCTAACCCTAACCGTACCCCTAACCCTAACCCTAATCCTAACCCTAAAATTAACCTAACACTAACCCTAACCCTAACACTAAGCCTAACCATAACCATAACCATAACCGTAACCCTAACCCTAACCCTAACCCTAACATTACCCATAACTATGACAATCACCATGACCCTAGCCCTAACCTTAACACTAACCCTAACCGTAACCATAACCATAACCCTAACCCTAAACCTAACCTTAAGCCTAACATAAACCATAACAATAACCATAACCATAACCCAAACCCTAAGCCTAACATTAACCATAACAATCACCAAGACCATAACCCTAACCCTAACCCTAACCCTAACCCTAACCCTAACCCTAACCCTAACCCTAACCCTAACCCTAACCCTAACCCTAAACCTAACCCTAACCCTAACATTAACCAAAACAATCACCATATCCATAACCTTAAACTTAACAATAACCGTAACCCTAACTAACCATAGCCCTAACCCTAAACCTAACCCTAACCCTCACCCTAACCCTAATCCTAACCCTAACATTACCCTACCCCTAACCCTAACCCTAACACTAACACTAAGCCTAACCATAACCATAACCGTAACCCTAACCCTAACCCTAACCCTAACCCTAACCCTAACCCTAACATTACCCATAACTATAACAATCACCATGACCCTAACCCTAACACTAACCCTAACCCTAACCATAAACATAACTATAACCCTAACCCTAACCCTAACCATAAACATAACTATAACCCTAACCCTAACATTACCCATAACTATGACAATCACCATGACCCTAACCCTAACCCTAACACTAACCCTAACCGTAACCCTAACCCTAACCCTAACCCTAACCCTAACCCTAACCCTAACCATAACCATAACCATAACCCTAACCCTAGACCTAACCCTAAGCCTAACATTAACCAGAACAATAACCATGCCCATAACCATAACCATAACCCAAACCCTAAGCCTAACATTAACCATAACAATCACCAAGACCATAACCCTAACCCTAACCCTAACCCTAACCCTAACCCTAACCCTAACCCTAACCCTAACCCTAACCCTAACCCTAACCCTAACCCTAACCCTAACCCTAACCTTAACCCCAAACCTAACCATAACAATCACCAAGCCCATAACCATAACCATAACCATAATAATAACCATAACCATAACCATAACCCTAACCCTAAGCTTAACATTAACCATAACAATAACCATGCCCATAACCATAACCTTAACCATAACCATAACCCAAACCCTAACCCTAAACCTAACCCTAACATTAACCATAACAATGACCAAAACCATAGCCATAACCCTAACCCTAACCTTAGCCCTAACCCTAACCCTAACCCTAACCCTAACCCTAACAATAACCATAATAATCACCATTACCATAACCATAACCGTAACCCTTATGCTAACCCTGACCCTAAACCTAACCCTAACATTACCCATAACTATGACAATCACCATGACCCTAACCCTAGCCCTAACACTAACCCAATCACCATGACCATAACCATAACCATAACCATAACCCTAACCCTAAGCCTAACATTAACCATAACAATAACCATGCCCATAACCATAACCTTAACCATAACCATAACCCAAACCCTAACCCTAAACCTAACCCTAACATTAACCATAACAATCACCAAAACCATAGCCATAACCCTAACCCTAACCTTAGCCCTAACCCTAACCCTAACCCTAACAATAACCATAATAATCACCATGACCATAACCATAACCGTAACCCTTATGCTAACCCTGACCCTAAACCTAACCCTAACGTTAACCATAACAATCACCATAACCATAATCTTAACCTTAACCATAACCCTAACCCTAACCCTAACATTAATCATAACAATCACCAAGACCATAACCGTAACCCCAACCCTAACCATAACCCTAACCCTAACATTAATCATAACAATCACCAAGACCATAATCATAACCCCAACCCTAACCCTAACCCTAACCCTAACATGAACCATAACAATCACCATGACCATAACCATAACCGTAACCCTAACCCTAAACCTCACTCTAACCCAACACATAACATTAACCATAACAATCACCATAACCATAACCACAACAATCACCATAACCATAACCATAACAATCACAGTGACCATAACCCTGACCCTAGCCCTAACATTAACTTTAACCCTTACACTAACCCTAACCCTAACATTAACCATAACCATAACCATAACCATAACCATAACCAAAACCATAACCATAAATATAACCATAACCATAACCATAACGACCCTAACCCTACCCCTAACGTTAACTGTAACAATCACCATAACCATAATCTTAACCTTCGCCATAACCCTAACCCTAAACCGAGCCCTAACCCTAACCCTAACCCTAACCATAACCATAACCCTAACCGTAACCCTAACCCTAACCCCAACCCTAACCCAAACCCCAACCCTAACCCTAACCCTAACATTAACCATAACAATCACCATAACAATCACCATAACCATAACCTTAACCATAACCATAACCCTAACCGTAACCCTAACCCTAACCCTAACATTAACCATAACAATCACCATAACAATCACCATAACCATAATCTTAACCTTAACCATAACCCTAACCCTAATCCCAGCCCTAATCTTAGCCCTAACCCTAACCCTAACATTAACCATAACAATCACCATAACAATCACCATAACCATAAACTTAACCATAACCCTAACCCTACCTCTAACCCTAACCCTAACCCTAACCCTACCCCCAACCCTAACCCTAACCCTAACCCTAACCGTAACCCTAACCCTAACCCTAACCCTAACCCTAACCCTAACCCCAACCCTAACCCTAACATTAACCATAACAATCACAATAACCATAACCTTAACCTTAACTATAACCGTAACCCTAACCCGAACCTTAACCTCACCCTAAGCCTAACCCTAACCCTAGCCCTAACGCTAACCCTAACCCTACCCCTACCCCAAACCCTAACCCTAACCCTTACCCTAACCCTAACCCTAACCCTAACCCTAACCCTAACCATAACCATAACCGTAACCCTAACCCTAACCCTAACCTTAACCCTAACCCTAACCCTAACCCTAACCCTAACCCTAACCCTAACCCTAACCCTAACCCTAACCCTAACCCTAACCCTAACCCTAACCCTAACCCTAACCCTAACCCTAACCCTAATCCTAACCCTTAAATTAACCTAACACTAACCCTAACCCTAACACTAACACTAAGCCTAACCATAACCATAACCATAACCGTAACCCTAACCCTAACCCTAACAAACCTAACCCTAACCTTAACCCCAAACCTAACCATAACAATCACCAAGACCATAACCATAACCATAACCCTAACCCTAACACTAACATTAATCATAACAATCACCATGACCATAACCATAACCATAATAATAACCATAACCATAACCATAACCATAACCATAACCCTAAGCCTAACATTAACCATAACAATAACCATGCCCATAACCATAACCATAACCCAAACCCTAACCCTAAACCTAACCCTAACATTAACCATAACAATCACCAAAACCATAGCCATAACCCTAACCCTAACCTTAGCCCTAACCCTAACCCTAACCCTAACCCTAACAATAACCATAATAATCACCATGACCATAACCATAACCGTAACCCTTATGCTAACCCTGACCCTAAACCTAACCCTAACGTTAACCATAACAATCACCATAACCATAATCTTAACCTTAACCATAACCCTAACCCTAACATTAATCATAACAATCACCAAGACCATAACCGTAACCCCAACCCTAACAATAACCTTAACCGTAACATTAATCATAACAATCACCAAGACCATAATCATAACCCCAACCCTAACCCTAACCCTAACATGAACCATAACAATCACCATGACCATAACCATAACCGTAACCCTAACCCTAAACCTCACTCTAACCCAACACATAACATTAACCATAACAATCACCATAACCATAACCATAACAATCACCATAACCATAACCATAACAATCACAATGACCATAACCCTGACCCTAGCCCTAACATTAACTTTAACCCTTACACTAACCCTAACCCTAACCCTAACATTAACCATAACCATAACCATAACCATAACCATAACCATAACCATAACCATAACCATAACCATAACCATAACGACCCTAACCCTACCCCTAACGTTAACTGTAACAATCACCATAACCATAATCTTAACCTTCGCCATAACCCTAACCCTAACCCTAACCATAACCATAACCCTACCCGTAACCCTAACCCTAACCCCAACCCTAACCCTAACCCAAACCCCAACCCTAACCCTAACACTAACATTAACCATAACAATCACCATAACAATCACCATAACCATAACCTTAACCATAACCATAACCATAACCATAACCCTAACCGTAACCCTAACCCTAACCTGAACCCTAACCCTAACCTGAACCCTAACCCTAAACCTAACCCTAACTCTAGCCCTTACCCTAACCCTAACCCTAACATTAACCATAACCATAACCGTAACCATAACCATAACGACCCTAACCCAACCCGTAACGTTAACCATAACAATCACTATAACCATAATCTTAACCTTAACCATAACCCTAACCCTAATCCCAGCCCTAATCTTAACACTAACCCTAACCCTAACATTAACCATAACAATCACCATAACAATCACCATAACCATAACCTTAACCATAACCCTAACCCTACCTCTAACCCTAACCCTAACCCTAACCCCAACCCCAACCCTAACCCTAACCCTAACCCTAACCCTAACCGTAACCCTAACCCTAACCCTAACCCCAACCCTAACCCTAACATTAACCATAACAATCACAATAACCATAACCTTAACCTTAACTATAACCGTAACCCTAACCCGAACCTTAACCTCACCCTAAGCCTAACCCTAACCCTAGCCCTAACGCTAACCCTAACCCTACCCCTACCCCAAACCCTAACCCTAACCCTTACCCTTACCCTTACCCTTACCCTAACCCTAACCCTAACCCTAACCCTAACCCTAACCCTAACCTTAACCCTAACCCTAACCCTAACCCTAACCCTAACCCTAACCCTAACCCTAACCCTAACCCTAACCCTAACCCTAACCCTAACCCTAACCCTAACCCTAACCCTAACCCTAACCCTAACCCTAACCCTAACCCTAACCCTAACCCTAACCCTAACCCTAACCCTAACCCTAATCCTAACCCTAACATTAACCTAACACTAACCCTAACCCTAACACTAACACTAAGCCTAACCATAACCATAACCCTAATGCTAACCCTGGCCCTAAACCTAACCCTAACGTTAAACATAACAATCACCATAACCATAATCTTAACCTTAACCATAACCCTAACAATAACCCTAACATTAATCATAACAATCACCGAGACCATAATCATAACCCCAACCCTAACCCTAACCCTAACCCTAACATGAACCATAACAATCACCATGACCATAACCATAACCGTAACCCTAACCCTAAACCTCACTCTAACCCAACACATAACATTAACCATAACAATCACCATAACCATAACCATAACAATCACAATGACCATAACCCTGACCCTAGCCCTAACATTAACCATAACCATAACCATAACGACAACCCTAAACCTAACCCTAACCCTAAGCCTAACCATAACAATCACCATGACCATAACCCTAACCCTAACCATAACCCTAACCCTAAACCTCACCCTATGCCTAACCCTCACCCTAACCCTAACGATAACCCTAACCCTAACCCTAACCCAAACTGTAACCCTAACATTAACCATAACAATCACCAAGTCCAAAACCATAACCGTAACCCTAACATTAACCATAACAATCACCATGACCATAACCATAACCCTAACCCGCAACCTAACCCTAACCCTAACTGTAACCCTAACATTAACCATAACAATCACCAAGTCCAAAACCATAACCGTAACCCTAACATTAACCATAACAATCACCATGACCATAACCATAACCCTAACCCGCAACCTAACCCTAACCCTAACCCTAACCCTAACCCAAACTGTAACCCTAACATTAACCATAACAATCACCAAGTCCATAACCATAAACCTAACCCTAACATTAACCATAACAATAATCATGCCCATAGCCATAACCTTTCCCATAACCCTAATCATAACCATAACCATAACCACAACCCTAACCCCAACCCTAACAATAAACCTCACCCTAAGCTCAACCCTAAACCTAACCCTAAACCTAACCCTAACCCTAACCCTAACCCTAACCCTAACCCCTACCCTAACCCTAACTCTAACCCTAACTCTAACCCTAAACCTAACCCTAACCCTAACCTTAACCCCAAAACCTAACCATAACAATCACCAAGACCATAACCATAACCCTAACCCTAACCCTAACATTAATCATAACAATCACCATGACCATAACCATAACCATAATAATAACAATAACGATAACCATAACCATAACCATAACCATAACCATAACCATACCCATAACCATAACCATAACCATAACCCTAACCCTAAACCTAACCCTAAGCCTAACATTAACCATAACAATAACCATGCCCATAACCATAACCTTAACCATAACCATAACCCAAACCCTAACCCTAAACCTAACCCTAACATTAACCATAACAATCACCAAAACCATAACCAAACCCTCACCCTAACCTTAGCCCTAACCCTAACCCTAACCCTACCCCTAAACCTAAACCTAACCCTAACGGTAACCATAACAATCACCATAACCATAATCTTAACCTTAACCATAACCATTACCCTAACCCTAACATTAATCATAACAATCACCAAGACCATAACCATAACCCCAACCCTAACCCTAACATTAATCATAACAATCACCAAGACCATAATCATAACCCCAACCCTAACCCTAGCCCTAACCCTAACATGAACCATAACAATCACCATGACCATAACTATAACCGTAATCCTAACCCTAAACCTCACTCTAACCCAACACATAACATTAACCATAACAATCACCATAACCATAACCACAACAATCACAATGACCATAACCCTAACCCTAGCCCTAACATTAACCGTAACCATAACGACAACCTTAAACCTAACCTTAACCCTAAGCCTAACCCTAACACTAGCCCTAACCCTAACCCTAACACTAACCCTAACCCTAACCATAACCATAACCATAACCATAACCCTAACCCTAACCCTAACCCTAACCCTAACCCTAACCCTAACCCTAACCCTAACCCTAACCCTAACCCTAACACTAACCCTAAACCTAACCATAACCCTAACCCTAACCCTAAACCTAACCCTAACCCTAACATTAACCATAACAATCACCATATCCATAACCTTAACCTTAACCATAACCGTAACCCTAACTAACCCTAGCCCTAACCCTAACCCTAACCCTAACCCTAACCCTAACCCTAACCCTAACCCTAACCCTAATGCTAACCCTGACCCTAAACCTAACCCTAACGTTAACCATAACAATCACCATAACCATAATCTTAACCTTAACCATAACCATAACCCTAACCCTAACATTAATCATAACAATCACCAAGACCATAACCATAACCCCAACCCTAACCCTAACATTAATCATAACAATCACCAAGACCATAATCATAACCCCAACCTTAACCCTAACCCTAACCCTAACATGAACCATAACAATCACCATGACCATAACTATAACCGTAATCCTAACCCTAAACCTCACTCTAACCCAACACATAACATTAACCATAACAATAACCATGCCCATAACCATAACCTTAACCCTAACCCTAACCCTAACCCTAACCCTAACCCTAACCCTAACCCTAACCCTAAACCTAACCATAACCCTAACCCTAACCCTAACACTAGCCCTACCCCTAACCCTAACACTAACATTAACCCTAACCATAACCATAACCCTAACCCTAACCCTAACCCTAACCCTAACCCTAACCCTAACCCTAACCCTAACCCTAACCCTAACCCTAACCCTAACCCTAACCCTAACCCTAACCCTAACACTAACCCTAACCCTAACCCTAACCCTAACCCTAACCTTAACCCTAACCCTAACCCTAAACCTAACCCTAACCCTAACACTAGCCCTACCCCTAACCCTAACACTAACCCTAACCCTAACCATAACCATAACCCTAACCCTAACCCTAACCCTAACCCTAACCCTAACCCTAACCCTAACCCTAACCCTAACCCTAACCCTAACCCTAACCCTAACCCTAACCCTAACCCTAACCCTAACCCTAACCCTAACCCCAACCCTAACACTAACCCTAACCCTAACCCTAACCCTAACCCTAACCTTAACCCTAACCCTAACCCTAACCCTAACCCTAACCCTAACCCTAACCCTAGCCCTAACTAACCCTAGCCCTAACCCTAACCCTAACCGTAACCCTAATGCTAACCCTGACCCTAAACCTAACCCTAACGTTAACCATAACAATCACCATAACCATAATCTTAACCTTAACCATAACCCTAACCCTAACCCTAAGATTAATCATAACAATCACCAAGACCATAACCATAACCCCAACCCTAACCCTAACATTAATCATAACAATCACCAAGACCATAATCATAACCATAATAATAACCATAACCATAACCATAACCATAACCATAACCATGACCCTAACCCTAACCCTAACATGAACTATAACAATCACCATGACCATAACTATAACCGTAATCCTAACCCTAAACCTCACTCTAACCCAACACATAACATTAACCATAACAATCACCATAACCATAACCATAACAATCACAATGACCATAACCCTAACCCTAGCCCTAACATTAACCGTAACCATAACGACAACCTTAAACCTAACCTTAACCCTAAGCCTAACCATAACATTGACCATAACAATCACTATGACCATAACCCTAACCGTAACCCTAACCCTAAGCTCAACCCTAAACCTAACCCTAAACCTAACCCTAACCCTAACCCCTACCCTAACCCTAACTCTAACCCTAAACCTAACCCTAACCCTAACCTTAACCCCAAACTAACCATAACAATCACCAAGACCATAACCATAACCCTAACCCTAACCCTAACATTAATCATAACAATCACCATGACCATAACCATAACCATAATAATAACCATAACCATAACCATAACCATAACCATGACCCTAACCCTAACCCTTAACCTAACCCTAAGCCTAACATTAACCATAACAATAACCATGCCCATAACCATAACCTTAACCATAACCATAACCCAAACCCTAACCCTAAACGTAACCCTTACATTAACCATAACAATCACCAAAACCATAACCATAACCATAACCCTAACCCTAACTGTAACCCTAACCCTAACCCTAACCGTAACCCTAACCCTAAAACTAACCCTAACCCTAACCCTAACCATAACCCTAACCCTAACCCTAACACTAGCCCTAACCCTAACCCTAACACTAACCCTAACCCTAACCATAACCATAACCATAACCCTAACCCTAACCCTAACCCTAACCCTGACACTAACCCTAACCCGAACCCTAACCCTAACCCTAACCCTAACCCTAACCCTAACCGTAACCCTAACCCTAACCCTAACCCTAACCCTAACCCTAACCCTAACCATAACCCTAACCCTAACACTAGCCCTAACCCTAACCCTAACACTAACCCTAACCCTAACCATAACCATAACCATAACCCTAACCCTAACCCTAACCCTAACCCTAACCCTAACCATAACCATAACCCTAACCCTAACTCTAACCCTAACCCTAACCCTAACCGTAACCCTAACCCTAACCCTAACCCTAACCATAACCCTAACCCTAACCCTAACCCTAACCCTAACCCTAACACTAACCCTAACACTAACCCTAACCCTAACCATAACCATAACCATAACCCTAACCCTAACCCTAACCCTAACCCTAACCCTAACCCTAACCCTAGCACTAACACTAACCCTAACCATAACCGTAACCGTAACCGTAACCCTAACCCTAACCCTAGCCCTAAACCTAACCATAACCATAACCCTAACCCTAACCCTAACCCTAGCCCTAACCCTAACCCTAACCCTAACCCTAACCCTAACCCTAACCATAACCCTAACCCTAACCCTAACCCTAACCCTAACCCTAACCCTAACCCTAACCCTAACCCTAACCCTAACCCTAACCCTAACTCTAACCCTAACCCTAACCCTAACCCTAACCCTAACCCTAACCCTAACCCTAACCCTAACATTAACCATAACAATCACCATGACCATAACCATAACCCTAACCCTAACCCCACCCCTAACCCTAACATTAACCATAACAATCACCATGACCATAACCATAACCGTAACCCTAATGCTAACCCTGACCCTACACCTAACCCTAGCGTTAACCTTAACAATCACCATAACCATAACCATAATCTTAACCTTAACCATAACCCTAACCCTAACCCTAACATTAATCATAACAATCACCAAGACCATAACCGTAACCCCAACCCTAACAATAACCCTAACCCTAACATCAATCATAACAATCACCAAGACCATAACCATAACCCCAACCCTAACCCTAACCCTAACCCTAACCCTAACATGAACCATAACAATCACCATGACCATAACCCTAACCCTAAAACTCACCCTAAGCCTAACCTTAACCCTCACCCTAAGCCTAACCCTCACCCTTACCCTAACCCTAACCCTAACACTAACCCTAACCCCAACCCTAACCCTAACCCTAACCTTACCCCTAACCCTGACCCTAACCCTAACACTAACCTTAACCCAAACCCTAACCCTAGGCCTAACCCTAAGCCTAACCCTAACCCTAACCCTAACATTAACCATAACAATCACCATGACCATAACCATAACCTTAACCATAACCCTAACCATAACCATAACCCTAACCTTAACCCCAACCCTAACCCTAACCCTAACCCTAACCCTAACATTAACCATAACAATCACCAAGGCCATAACTATTACCCTAACCCTAACTCTAACCCTAACCCTAACCCTAACCGTAACCCTAACCCTAACCCTAACCCTAACCCTATCCCTAGCCCTAAACCTAACCATAACCCTAACCCTAACCCTAACACTAGCCCTAACCCTAACCCTAACACTAACACTAACCCTAACCATAACCATAACCCTAACCCTAACCCTAACCCTAACCCTAACCCTAACCCTAACCCTAACCCTAACGCTAACCCTAACCCTAACCCTAACCCTAACCCTAACCCTAACCCTAACCCTAACCCTAACCCTAACCCTAACCCTAACCCTAACCCTAACCCTAACCCTAACCCTAACCCTAACCCTAACCCTAACCCTAACCCAAAGCTTACCCTAACCCTAACCCCAACCCTAACCCTAACCCTAACCCTAACCTTACCCCTAACCCTGACCCTAACCCTAACACTAACCTTAACCCAAACCCTAACCCTAGGCCTAACCCTAAGCCTAACCCTAACCCTAACCCTAACATTAACCATAACAATCACCATGACCATAACCATAACCTTAACCATAACCCTAACCATAACCATAACCCTAACCTTAACCCCAACCCTAACCCTAACCCTAACCCTAACCCTAACCCTAACCCTAACATTAACCATAACAATCACCAAGGCCATAACTATTACCCTAACCCTAACTCTAACCCTAACCCTAACCCTAACCGTAACCCTAACCCTAACCCTATCCCTAGCCCTAAACCTAACCATAACCCTAACCCTAACCCTAACACTAGCCCTAACCCTAACCCTAACACTAACACTAACCCTAACCATAACCATAACCCTAACCCTAACCCCAACCCTAACCCTAACCCTAACCCTAACCCTAACCCTAACCCTAACCCTAACCCTAACCCTAACCCTAACGCTAACCCTAACCCTAACCCTAACCCTAACCCTAACCCTAACCCTAACCCTAACCCTAACCCTAACCCTAACCCTAACCCTAACCCTAACCCTAACCCTAACCCTAACATTAACCATAACAATCACCATATCCATAACCTTAACCTTAACCATAACCGTAACCCTAACTAACCCTAGCCCTAACCCTAACCCTAACCCTAATGCTAACCCTGACCCTAAACCTAACCCTAACGTTAACCATAACAATCACCATAACCATAATCTTAACCTTAACCATAACCCTAACCCTAACCCTAAGATTAATCATAACAATCACCAAGACCATAACCATAACCCCAACCCTAACCCTAACATTAATCATAACAATCACCAAAACCATAATCATAACCCCAACCCTAACCCTAACCCTAACCCTAATGCTAACCCTGACCCTAAACCTAACCCTAACGTTAACCATAACAATCACCATAACCATAATCTTAACCTTAACCATAACCCTAACCCTAACCCTAAGATTAATCATAACAATCACCAAGACCATAACCATAACCCCAACCCTAACCCTAACATTAATCATAACAATCACCAAAACCATAATCATAACCCCAACCCTAACCCTAACCCTAACCCTAACATGAACCACAACAATCACCATGACCATAACCATAACCCTAACCCTAACCCTAACCCTAACCCTGACACTAACCCTAACCCTAACCCGAACCCTAACCCTAACCCTAACCCTAACCCTAACCCTAACCATAACCATAACCCTAACCCTAACCCTAACCCTAACCCTAACCCTAACCCTAACCCTAACCCTAACCCTAACCCTAACGTTAACCATAACAATCACCATAACCATAATCTTAACCATAACCATAACCATAACAATCACAATGACCATAACCCTAACCCTAACCCTAACCCTAACCCTAACCCTAACCCTAACACTAACCCTAACCCTAACCCTAACCCTAACCCTAACCCTAACCCTAACCCTAACCCTGACCCTAAACCTAACCCTAACGTTAACCATAACAATCACCATAACCATAATCTTAACCTTAACCATAACCCTAACCCTAACCCTAAGATTAATCATAACAATCACCAAGACCATAACCATAACCCCAACCCTAACCCTAACGTTAACCATAACAATCACCATGACCATAACCATAACCGTAACCCTAATGCTAACCCTAGCCCTAACCCTAATCCTAACCCTGACCCTAAACCTAACCCTAACGTTAACCATAACAATCACCACAACCATAATCTTAACCGTAACCATAACCCTAACCTTAAACCTAACCCAAACATTAATCATAACAATCACCAAGACCATAACCATAACCCCAACCCTAACAATAACCCTAACCCTAACATTAATCATAACAATCACCAAGACCATAACCATAACCCCAACCCTAACCCTAACCCTAACCCTAACCCTAACATGAACCATAACAATCACCATGACCATAACCATAACCGTAACCCTAACCCTAAACCTCACTCTAACCCAACACATAACATTAACCATAAGAATCACCATAACCATAACCATAACCATAACAATCACAATGACCATAACCCTGACCCTAGCCCTAACATTAACCATAACCGTAACCATAACGACAACCCTAAACCTAACCCTAACCCTAAGCCTAACCATAACAATCACCATGACCATAACCCTAACCCTAACCGTAACCCTAAACCTCACCCTAACCCTAACCCTAACCCTAACCCTAACCATAACCCAAACTGTAACCCAAACATTAACCATAACAATCACCAAGTCCATAACCATAACCCTAACCCTAACATTAACCATAACAATCACCATGACCATAACCATAACCTTTGCCATAACCCTAATCATAACCATAACCGTAACCCTAACCCCAACCCTAACCCTAAACCTAACCCTAACATTAACCATAACAATCACCAAGACCAAAACCATAACCATAATAATAACCATAACCATAACCATAACCAACCCCCTAACCCTAACCCTAACATTAATCATAACAATCACCAAGACCATAACCATAACCCCAACCCTAACCCTAACATTAACCATAACAATCACCATGACCATAACCATAACCGTAACCCTAACCCTAAACCTCACTCTAACCCAACACATAACATTAACCATAACCATAACCACAACAATCACAATGACCATAACCCTAACCCTAGCCCTAACATTAACCGTAACCATAACGACAACCTTAAACCTAACCCTAACCCTAAGCCTAACCATTACATTGACCATAACAATCACTATGACCATAACCCTAACCGTAACCCTAACCCTAAGCTCAACCCTAAACCTAACCCTAAACCTAACCCTAACCCTAACCCTAACCCCTACCCTAACCTTAACTCTAACCATAAACCTAACCCTAACATTTACCCCAAACCTAACCATAACAATCACCAAGACCATAACCATAACCCTAACCCTAACCCTAACATTAATCATAACAATCACCATGACCATAACCATAACCATAATAATACCCATAACCATAACCATAACCATAACCATAACCATAACCCTAACCCTAAACCTAACCCTAAGCCTAACATTAACCCTAACAATAACCATGCCCATAACCACAACCTTAAGCATAACCCAAACCCTAACCCTAAACCTAACCCTAACATTAACCATAACAACCACCAAGACCATAACCATAACCCTAACCCTAACCTTAGCCCTAACCCTAACCCTAACCCTAGCCTTAACCCTAACCCTAACCCTAAACCTGACCCTACCCCTAACATTAACCATAACAATCACCATATCCATAACCTTAACCTTAACCATAACCGTAACCCTAACTAACCCTAGCCCTAACCCTAATGCTATCTCTGACCCTAAACCTAACCCTAACGTTAACCATAACAATCACCATAACCATAATCTTAACCTTAACCATAACCCTAACCCTAACCCTAACCCTAACCCTAACCCTAACCCTAACCCTAACCCTAACCCTAACATTAATCATAACAATCACCAAGACCATAACCATAACCCCAACCCTAACCCTAACCCTAACACTAACATTAACCATAACAATCACAATGACCATAACCCTGACCCTGGATCTAAGATTAACCATAACCATAACCATAACGACTACCGTAAACCTAACCCTAACCCTAAGCCTTACCACAACATTGACCATACCAATCACCATGACCATAACCCTAACCGTAACCCTAACCCTAAAACTCACCCTAAGCCTAACCCTAACCCTAACCCTAACACTAACCCTAACCCTAACCCTAACCCTAGGCCTAACCCTAAGCCTAACCCTAACCCTAACCCTAACATTAACCATAACAATCACCATGACCATAACCATAACCCTAACCATAACCCTAACCATA
Source organism: Merzomyia westermanni (assembly GCA_949987695.1). Lineage (NCBI taxonomy): Eukaryota > Metazoa > Arthropoda > Insecta > Diptera > Tephritidae > Merzomyia > Merzomyia westermanni. The sequence continues at coordinate 87,793,832 of OX465292.1, forward strand.
ACCATAACCCTAACCCTAACCCCAACCCTAACGCTAAACCTAACCCTAACATTAACCATAACAATCACCAAGACCATAACCATAACCCTAACCCTAACCCTAACCCTAACCCTAACCCTAACCCTAACCCTAACCGTAACCCTAACCCTAACCCTAACCCTAACATTAACCATAACAATAACCATGACCATAACCCTAACCGTAAACTTCACCCTAACCGAAACCATAACATTAACCTTAACGATCACCATAACCATGTGAAGACCATCGCAAGTCTGAGTCGGCTAATGGCAAATACAGGTGGACCAAAGCCAAGCATAAGAAAGCTGCTGGAGACCGCCTCCGATTCTATACTGTTGTACGGTGCAGAAGTCCGGCGGACGCAATGAAATTTGGGAAGTATCGGGCCGCTATTACCACAGTCCGACGTAGAGGGGCTCTGAGAATCGCCTCAGCATACCGCACGGTCTCCGCAGATGCTGTTCTGGTCATCGCGGGGACTATACCGATATATCTCCTCGCTTAGGAAAGAAAAATTATTTACGACACTCGTGCAGAGGTACGTAGAGACGTTGCTGCAACGCAGGCGCGGGGTGATTCGATCCGGCGGTGGCAACTACAATGGAAGGTGGACCAGGGTATTAATCCCCGAACTAGAACCATGGTTGAACCGACCTCATGGAGAAGTCGACTTCTACCTGACCCAGTTCTTAACCGGGCACGGTTATTTCCGTGAATATCTCCATAGAATGGGCAAAGTTCAAACCCCGAACTGCACCTACTGCGGAGCCATAGACGACGAACGCCACACCTTCTTCGAACGCGAGCAATTCGCAGAAGAAAGAAGGCGGGTGGAAGAGACAATTGGCGAACTTTCCCCGGGCAGTGTCATTCGCAAGATGACCTACGAAAACGTTAGATAGGATATAGTCAGACGATACGCGGGGAATGTCCTCCTCGCGAAACGGGAAGACGGTTGTCTAGCCAGTTAGCGTGATAGTAGCCATAGGGTTCACGTAACGCGCTTCCTTACCTAAAGTAATGCTAAGCGCGGTCCCAGGTAAGGAAGAATGCGCGGGCCGTGGGTGGTTAGGTTTTAGTGCGGTATACTTCAAGATAAGAAGGAGTCCCACACTCGGAGAGTTCCGCTGCTAGAGCATCTAGTAACGAGGGCTTAGACCCGGTTAGTGCATAAAGCATCTCCTCCTCCCACGAACACAAAAAAAAAAAAAAAACAAAAAAAATCACCATAACCATAACCACAATAATCACAATGACCATAACCATAACCCTAGCCCTAACATTAACCATAACCATAACGACAACCTTATACCTAACCCTAACCCTAAGCCTAACCATAACATTGACCATAACAATCACTATGACCATAACCCTAACCGTAACCCCAACCTTAAAGCTCACCCTAAGCCTTACCCCAAACCTAACCCTAACCCAAACCCCAATCCTAACCCTAACTCTAACCCTAAACCTAGCCCTAACCCTAACCCTAACCCTAAACCTAACCTTAACATTTACCATAACAATCACCAAGACCATAACCATAACCCTAACCCTAACATTAATCATAATAATCACCATGACCATAACCATACCCATAACCATAATAATAACCATAACCATAACCATAACCATAACCCTAACCCTAAACCTAACCCTAAGGCTAACATTAACCATAACAATAACCATGCCCATAACCATAACCTTAACCATAACCCTAACCCTAACCCTAACCCTAACCCTAACCCTAACCCTAACCCTAACCCTAACCCTAACACTAACCCTAAACCTAACCCTAACATTAACCATAACAATCACCAAGACCATAACCATAACCCTAACCCTAACCCTAACCCTAACCCTAACCCTAACCCTAACCCTAACCCTAACCCTAACCCCAATCCTAACCCTAACCCTAACTCTAACCCTAAACCTAACCCTAACCCTAACCCTAAACGTAACCTTAACATTAACCATAACAATCACCAAGACCATAACCATAACCCTAACCCTAACATTAATCATAATAATCACCATGACCATAACCATACCCATAATAATAACCATAACCATAACCATAACCATAACCATAACCATAACCATAACCATAACCCTAACCCTAAACCTAACCCTAAGGCTAACATTAACCATAACAATAACCATGCCCATAACCATAACCTTAACCCTAGCCCTAACCCTAACCCTTACCCTAACCCTAACCCTAACCCTAACCCTAACCCTAACCCTAACCCTAACCCTAACCCTAACCCTAACCCTAACCCTAACCCTAACCCTAACCCTAACCCTAACCCTAACCCTAACCCTAACCCTAACCCTAACCCTAACCCTAACCCTAACCCTAAACCTAACCCTTACATTAACCATAACAATCACCATAACAATCACCAAGACCATAACCATAACCCTAACCCTAACCCTAACCCTAACCCTAACCCTAACCCTAACCCTAACCCTAACCCTAACCCTAACCCTAACCCTAGCCTTAACCCTAACCCTTACCCTAAACCTAACCCTAACATTAACCATAACAATCACCAAGACCATAACCATAACCCTAACCCTAACCCTAACCCTAACCCTAACCCTAACCCTAACCCTAACCCTAACCCTAACCCCAATCCTAACCCTAACCCTAACTCTAACCCTAAACCTAACCCTAACCCTAACCCTAACCCTAAACTTAACCTTAACATTAACCATAACAATCACCAAGACCATAACCATAACCCTAACCCTAACATTAATCATAATAATCACCATGACCATAACCATACCCATAATAATAACCAGAACCAGAACCATACCCATAACCATAACCATAACCATAACCCTAACCCTAAACCTAACCCTAAGGCTAACATTAACCATAACAATAACCATAACCATAACCATAACCCTAACCCTAACCCTAACCCTAACCCTTACCCTAAACCTAACCCTAACATTAACCATAACAATCACCAAGACCATAACCATAACCCTAACCCTAACCCTAACCATAACCATAACCATAACCCTAACCCTAACCCTAACCCTAACACTAACCCTGACCCTAACCCTAACCCTAAACCTAGCCCTAACATTAACCATAACAATCACCAAGACCATAACCATAACCCTAACCCTAACCCTAACCCTAACCCTAACCCTAACCCTAACCCCAATCCTAACCCTAACCTTAACTCTAACCTTAAAACTAACCCTAACCCTAACCCTAACCCTAAACCTAACCTTAACATTAACCATAACAATCACCAAGACCATAACCATAACCCTAACCCTAACATTAATCATAATAATCACCATGACCATAACCATACCCATAATAATAACCATAACCATAATAATAACCATAACCATAACCATAACCATAACCATAACCATAACCATAACCCTAACCCTAAACCTAACCCTAAGGCTAACATTAACCATAACAATAACCATGCCCATAACCATAACCTTAACCCTAGCCCTAACCCTAACCCTAACCCTTACCCTAACCCTAACCCTAACCCTAACCCTAACCCTAACCCTAACCCTAACCCTAACCCTAACCCTAGCCCTAACCCTAACCCTTACCCTAAACCTAAACCTAACCCTAACATTAACCATAACAATCACCAAGACCATAACCATAACCCTAACCCTAACCATAACCATAACCCTAACCCTAACCCTAACCCTAACCCTAACCCTAACCCTAACCCTAACCCTAACCCTAACCCTAACCCTAACCCTAACCCTAACCCTAACCCTAACCCTAAACCTAACCCTAACATTAACCATAACAATCAACAAGACCATAACCATAACCCTAACCCTAACCCTAACCCCAATCCTAACCCTAACCCTAACTCTAACCTTAAACCTAACCCTAACCCTAACCCTAAACCTAACCTTAACATTAACCATAACAATCACCAAGACCATAACCATAACCCTAACCCTAACATTAATCATAATAATCACCATGACCATAACCATACCCATAATAATAACCATAACCATAATAATAACCATAACCATAACCATAACCATAACCATAACCCTAACCCTAAACCTAACCCTAAGGCTAACATTAACCATAACAATAACCATGCCCATAACCATAACCTTAACCCTAGCCCTAACCCTAACCCTAACCCTTACCCTAACCCTAACCCTAACACTAACCCTATCCCTAACCCTAACCCTAACCCTAATGCTAACCCTGACCCTAAACCTAACCCTAACGTTAACCATAACAATCACCATAACCACAATCTTAACCTTAACCATAACCCTAACTATAATCCTAGCCCTAACCCTAACCCTATCACTAACCCTAACCCTAACCATAACATTAACTATAACAATCCCCATAACCATAACCATAACCCTAACCCTAACCTGAACCCTAACCCTAAACCTAACCCTAACTCTAACCCTAACCCTAACCCTAGCCCTAACCCTAGCTATAACCCTAACATTAACCATAACAATCACCATATCCATAACCTTAACCTTAACCATAACCGTAACCCTAACTAACCCTAACCCTAACCCTAAGCCTAACATTAACCATAACAATAACCATGCCCATAACCATAACCTTAACCATAACCATAACCCTAACCCTAACCCTAAACCTAACCCCAACATTAACCATAACAATCACCAAGACCATAACCATAACCCTAAGCCTAACCCTAGCCCTAACCCTAACCCTAACCCTAACCCTAACCCTAACCCTAACCCTAACCCTAACCTTATCCCTAACCCTAACACTAACCCTATCCCTAACCCTAACCCTAACCCTAACCCTAACCCTAACCCTAACCCTAACCCTAACCCTAACCCTAACCCTAACCCTAACCCTAACCCTACCCCTAACCCTAACCCTAACCCTAACATTAACCATAACAATCACCAAGTCCATAACCATAACCCTAACCCTAACCCTAACATTAACCATAACAATCAACATGACCATAACCTTAACCATAACCGTAACCCTAAACCTAATCCTAAGCCTATAACCCCAACCCCAACCCTAACCCTAACCCTAACCGTAACCGTAACCCTAACAATAACCCTAACATTAACCATAACAATCACCATAACCATAACCTTAACCTTAACCATAACCGTAACCACAACAATCACAATGACCATAACCCTAACCCTAACCCTAACATTAACCATAACCATAACGACCCTAACCTTACCCCTAACGATAACCGTAACAATCACCATAATCTTAACCTTAGCCATAAGCCTAACCCTAAACCGAGCCCTAACCCTAACCATAACCATCACCCTAACCGTAACCGTAACCCTAACCCTAACCCCAACCATAACCCTAACCCTAACATTAACCATAACAATCACCATAACAATCACCAAAACTATAACCTTAACCATAACCATAACCCTAACCGTAACCCTAACCCTAACCTGAACCCTAACCCTAACCTGAACCCTAACCCTAAACCTAACCCTAACTCTAACCCTTACCCTAACCCTATCCCTAACCCTAACCCTAACCCTAACCCTAACCCTAACCCTAACCCTAACCCTAACCCTAACCCCAACCCCAGCCCTAACCCTAACCCTAACCGTAACCGTAACCCTAACAATAACCCTAACATTAACCATAACAATCACCATAACCATAACCTTAACCTTAACCATAACCGTAACCACAACAATCACAATGACCATAACCCTAACCCTAACCCTAACATTAACCATAACCATAACGACCCTAACCTTACCCCTAACGATAACCGTAACAATCACCATAATCTTAACCTTAGCCATAAGCCTAACCCTAAACCGAGCCCTAACCCTAACCATAACCATCACCCTAACCGTAACCGTAACCCTAACCCTAACCCTAACCCTAACCCTAACCCTAACCCTAACCCTAACCCTAACCCCAACCCCAACCCTAACCCTAACCCTAACCGTAACCGTAACCCTAACAATAACCCTAACATTAACCATAACCATAACCTTAACCTTAACCATAACCGTAACCACAACAATCACAATGACCATAACCCTAACCCTAACCCTAACATTAACCATAACCATAACGACCCTAACCTTACCCCTAACGATAACCGTAACAATCACCATAATCTTAACCTTAGCCATAAGCCTAACCCTAAACCGAGCCCTAACCCTAACCATAACCATCACCCTAACCGTAACCGTAACCCTAACCCTAACCCCAACCCTAACCCTAACCCTAACATTAACCATAACAATCACCATAACAATCACCAAAACTATAACCTTAACCATAACCATAACCCTAACCGTAACCCTAACCCTAACCTGAACCCTAACCCTAACCTGAACCCTAACCCTAAACCTAACCCTAACTCTAACCCTTACCCTAACCCTAACCCTAACCTTAACCTTAACCATAACCGTAACCACAACAGTCACAATGACCATAACCCTAACCCTAACCCTAACATTAACCATAACCATAACGACCCTAACCTTACCCCTAACGATAACCGTAACAATCACCATAATCTTAACCTTAGCCATAAGCCTAACCCTAAACCGAGCCCTAACCCTAACCATAACCATCACCCTAACCCTAACCCTAACCCTAACCCTAACCCCAACCCCAACCCTAACCCTAACCCTAACCGTAACCGTAACCCTAACAATAACCCTAACATTAACCATAACAATCACCATAACCATAACCTTAACCTTAACCATAACCGTAACCACAACAATCACAATGACCATAACCCTAACCCTAACCCTAACATTAACCATAACCATAACGACCCTAACCTTACCCCTAACGATAACCGTAACAATCACCATAATCTTAACCTTAGCCATAAGCCTAACCCTAAACCGAGCCCTAACCCTAACCATAACCATCACCCTAACCTTAACCATAACCCTAACCCTAACATTAACCATAACAATCACCATAACAATCACCATAACCATAACCTTAACCATAGCCCTAACCCTAACTCTAACCCTAACCCTAACCCTAACCCCAACCCTAACCCTAACCCTAACCGTAACCCTAACCCTAACCCTAATCCTAGCCCCAACCCTAACCCTAACATTAACCATAACAATCACAATAACCATAACCTTAAGCTTAACTATAACCGTAACCCTAACCCGAACCTTAACCTCACCCTAAGCCTAACCCTAACCCTAACCCTAGCCCTAACGCTAACCCTAACTCTACCCCTACCCCAAACCCTAACCCTAACCCTTACCCTAACCCTAACCCTAACCCTAACCATAACCATAACCGTAACCCTAACCCTAACCCTAACCCTAACCCTAACCCTAACCCTAACCCTAACCCTAACCCTAACCCTAACCCTAACCCTAACCCTAACCCTAACCCTAACCCTAACCCTAACCCTAACCCTAACCCTAATCCTAACCCTAACATTAACCTAACCCTAACCCTAACCCTAACACTAAAACTAAGCCTAACCATAACCATAACCGTAACCCTAACCCTAACCCTAACCCTAACATTACCCATAACTATAACAATCACCATGACCCTAACCCTAACCCTAACCATAAACATAACTATAACCCTAACCCTAACCCTAACCATAAACATAACTATAACCCTAACCCTAACGCTAGCCCTAACCCTAACCCTAACATTACCCATAACTATGACAATCACCATGACCCTAACCCTAACACTAACCCTAACCCTAACCCTAACCCTAACCATAACCCTAATCCTAAACCTAACCCTAAGCCTAACATTAACCATAACAATAACCATGCCCATAACCATAACCATAACCCAAACCCTAAGCCTAACATTAACCATAACAATCACCAAGACCATAACCCTAACCCTAACCCTAACCCTAAACCTAACCCTAACCTTAACCCCAAACCTAACCATAACAATCACCAAGACCATAACCATAACCATAACCCTAACCCTAACCCTAACATTAATCATAACAATCACCATGACCATAACCATAACCATAACCATAACCATAACCATAACCCTAACCCTAAACCTAACCCTAAGCCTAACATTAACCATAACAATAACCATGCCCATAACCATAACCTTAACCATAACCATAACCCAAACCCTATCCCTAAACCTAACCCTAACATTAACCATAACAATCACCAAAACCATAGCCATAACCCTAACCCTAACCTTAGCCCTAACCCTAACCCTAACCGTAACCCTAACCCTAACCCTAACAATAACCATAATAATCACCATGACCATAACCATAACCGTAACCCTTATGCTAACCCTGACCCTAAACCTAACCCTAACGATAACCATAACAATCACGATAACCATAATCTTAACCTTAACCATAACCCTAACCCTAACCCTAACATTAATCATAACAATCACCAAGACCATAACCGTAACCCCAACCCTAACAATAACCCTAACCCTAACATTAATCATAACAATCACCAAGACCATAATCATAACCCCAACCCTAACCCTAACCCTAACCCTAACCCTAACCCTAACATGAACCATAACAATCACCATGACCATAACCATAACCGTAACCCTAACCCTAAACCTCACTCTAACCCAACACATAACATTAACCATAACAATTACCATAACCATAACTATAACAATCACCATAACCATAACCATAACAATCACAATGACCATAACCCTGACCCTAGCCCTAACATTAACTTTAACCCTTACACTAACCCTAACCCTAACCCTAACATTAACCATAACCATAACCATAACCATAACCATAGCCATAAATATAACCATAACCATAACCATAACGACCCTAACCCTACCCCTAACGTTAACTGTAACAATCACCATAACCATAATCTTAACCTTCGCCATAAACCTAACCCTAAACCGAGCCCTAACCCTAACCCTAACCCTAACCATAACCATAACCCTAACCGTAACCGTAACCCTAGCCCCAACCCTAACCCTAACCCAAACCCCAACCCTAACCCTAACCCTAACATTAACCATAACAATCACCATAACAATCACCATAACCATAACCTTAACCATAACCATAACCATAACCCTAACCGTAACCCTAACCCTAACCTGAACCCTAACCCTAACCTGAACCCTAACCCTAACCTGAACCCTAACCCTAAACCTAACCCTAACTCTAACCCTTACCCTAACCCTAACCCTAACCCTAACATTAACCATAACCATAACCGTAACCATAACCATAACGACCCTAACCCAACCCGTAACGTTAACCATAACAATCACTTTAACCCTAACACTAACCCTAACCCTAACCATAACCATAACCCTAACCCTAAACCTAACCCGAAGCCTAACATTAACCATAACAATAACCATAACCATAACCCAAACCCTAAGCCTAACATTAACCATAACAATCACCAAGACCATAACCCTAACCCTAACCCTAACCCTAACCCTAACCCTAACCCTAACCCTAACCCTAACCCTAACCCTAACCCTAACCCTAACCCTAACCCTAACCCTAACCCTAACCCTAACCCTAACCCTAACCCTAAACCTAACCCTAACCCTAACATTAACCATAACAATCACCATATCCATAACCTTAAACTTAACCATAACCGTAACCCTAACTAACCCTAGCCCTAACCCTAACCCTAACCCTAACCCTAACCCTAATGCTAACCCTGACCCTAAACCTAACCCTAACATTAACCATAACAATCACCAAGACCATAACCCTAACCCTAACCCTAACCCTAACCCTAACCCTAACCCTAACCCTAACCCTAACCCTAACCCTAACCCTAACCCTAACCCTAACCCTAACCCTAACCCTAATGCTAACCCTGACCCTAAACCTAACCCTAACGTTAACCATAACAATCACCATAACCATAATCTTAACCTTAACCATAACCCTAACCCTAACCCTAAGATTAATGTTGTTGTTGTTGTTGTTGTTGTTGTAACGACAAAAACACTCCCCGAAGGTTTTGGGGAGTGCTGTCGAACTGACAGTCCTTGGCCGGATATGAATCCGGTACGCTCCGGTACTCCCTTGCGGTACTGCCCGACTGTCGTGGTAGCGATTTATGACCAGTGGAACCTTCTAGGTCATGTCACCCCTCCTTCCGTAAGGAAAGAGAGATGGGTAATGAGAGGTGAGAGGCATCATATCCGTAGATCAACCATCGAGTTGCACGTCATTACCTTTGTGCATATTAGTCGCCTCTTACGACCGGTATGCCTACCTCGGGCATATTCTAAGCCCCTAACCCGCAGGGGTGCCCTAAGATTAATCATAACAATCACCAAGACCATAACCATAACCCCAACCCTAAGCCTAACATTAACCATAACAATCACCATGACCATAACCATAACCGTAACCCTAATGCTAACCCTGACCCTAAACCTAACCCTAACGTTAACCATAACAATCACCATAACCATAATCTTAACCTTAACCATAACCCTAACAATAACCCTAACATTAATCATAACAATCACCAAGACCATAATCATAACCCCAACCCTAATCCTAACCCTAACCCTAACATGAACCATAACAATCACCATGACCATAACCATAACCGTAACCCTAACCCTAAACCTCACTCTAACCCAACACATAACATTAACCATAACAATCACCATAACCATAACCATAACAATCACAATGACCATAACCCTGACCCTAGCCCTAACATTAACCATAACCATAACGACAACCCTAAACCTAACCCTAACCCTAAGCCTAACCATAACAATCACCATGACCATAACCCTAACCCTAACCATAACCCTAACCCTAAACCTCACCCTGTGCCTAACCCTAACCCTGACCCTAACGATAACCCTAACCCTAACCCTAACCCAAACTGTAACCCTAACATTAACCATAACAATCACCAAGTCCATAACCATAACCGTAACCCTAACATTAACCATAACAATCACCATGACCATAACCATAACCCTAAGCCGCAACCTAACCCTAACCCTAACCCTAACCCTAACCCTAACCCTAACCCAAACTATAACCCTAACATTAACCATAACAATCACCAAGTCCATAACCATAAACCTAACTCTAACATTAACCATAACAATAATTATGCCCATAACCATAACCTTTCCCATAACCCTAATCATAACCATAATCATAACCATAACCCTAACCCCAACCCTAACCCTAAACCTAACCCTAACATTAACCATAACAATCACCAAGACCAAAACCATAACCATAATAATAACCATAACCATAACCATAACCAACCCCCTAACCCTAACCCTAACATTAATAATAACAATCACCAAGACCATAACCATAACCCCAACCCTAACCCTAACATTAACCATAACAATCACCATGACCATAACCATAACCGTAACCCTAACCCTAAACCTCACTCTAACCCAACACATAACATTAACCATAACCATAACCACAACAATCACAATGACCATAACCCTAACCCTAGCCCTAACATTAACCGTAACCATAACAACAACCTGAAACCTAACCTTAACCCTAAGCCTAACCATAACATTGACCATAACAATCACTGTGACCATAACCCTAACCGTAACCCTAACCCTAAACCTCACCCTAAGCTCAACCCTAAACCTAACCCGAAACCTAACCCTAACCCCTACCCTAACCCTAACTCTAACCCTAACTCTAACCCTAAACCTAACCCTAACCCTAACCTTAACCCCAAAACCTAACCATAACAATCACCAAGACCATAACCATAACCCCAACCCTAACCCTAACATTAATCATAACAATCACCATGACCATAACCATAACCATAATAATAACCATAACTATAACCATAACCATAACCATAACCATAACCATAACCATAACCCTAACCCTAAACCTAACCCTAAGCCTAACATTAACCATAACAATAACCATGCCCATAACCATAACCTTAACCATAACCATAACCCAAACCCTAACCCTAAACCTAACCCTAACATTAACCATAACAATCACCAAAACCATAACCAAACCCTAACCCTAACCTTAGCCCTAACCCTAACCCTAACCCTAACCCTAACCTTAAACCTAAACCTAACCCTAACGGTAACCATAACAATCACCATAACCATAATCTTAACCTTAACCATAACCATAACCCTAACCCTAACCCTAACCCTAACCCTAACATTAATCCATAACAATCACCAAGTCCATAACCATAACCCTAACCCTAATGCTAAACTTGACGCTAAACCTAACCCTAACGTTAACCATAACAATCACCATAACCATAATCTTAACCTTAACCATAACCCTAACATTAATCATAACAATCACCACGACCATAACCGTAACCCCAACCCTAACAATAACCCTAACATTAATCAAAACAATCACCAAGACCATAATCATAACCCCAACCCTAACCCTAACCCTAACCCTAACATGAACCATAACAATCACCATGACCATAACCATAAGCGTAACCCTAACCCTAAACCTCACTCTAACCCAACACATAACATTAACCATAACAATCACCATAACCATAACCATAACAATCACAATGACCATAACCCTGACCCTAGCCTTAACATTAACCATAACCATAACCATAACGACAACCCTAAACCTAACCCTAACCCTAAGCCTAACCATAACATTGACCATAACAATCACCATGACCATAACCCTAACCCTAACCATAACCCTAACCCTAAAGCTCACCCTATGCCTAACCCTAACCCTAACCCTAACCCTAACCCTAACCCTAACCCTAACCCTAACCCGAACCCTAACCCAAACTGTAACCCTAACATTAACCATAACAATCACCAAGTCCATAACCATAACCGTAACCCTAACATTAACCATAACAATCACCATGACCATAACCATAACCCTAACCCGCAACCTAACCCTAACCGTAACCCTAACCCTAACCCTAACCCTAACCCTAACCCAAACTGTAACCCTAACATTAACCATAACAATCACCAAGTCCATAACCATAAACCTAACCCTAACATTAACCATAATCATAACCATAACCATAACCCTAACCCCAACCCTAACCCTAAACCTAACCCTAACATTAACCATAACAATCACCAAGACCAAAACCATAACCATAATAATAACCATAACCATAACCATAACCAACCCCCTAACCCTAACCCTAACATTAATAATAACAATCACCAAGACCATAACCATAACCCCAACCCTAACCCTAACATTAACCATAACAATCACCATGACCATAACCATAACCGTAACCCTAACCCTAAACCTCACTCTAACCCAACACATAACATTAACCATAACCATAACCACAACAATCACAATGACCATAACCCTAACCCTAGCCCTAACATTAACCGTAACCATAACGACAACCTTAAACCTAACCTTAACCCTAAGCCTAACCATAACATTGACCATAACAATCACAATGACCATAACCCTAACCGTAACCCTAATCCTAAACCTCACCCTAAGCTCAACCCTAAACCTAACCCTAAACCTAACCCTAACCCTAACCCCTACCCTAACCCTAACTCTAACCCTAACTCTAACCCTAAACCTAACCCTAACCCTAACCTTAACCCCAAAACCTAACCATAACAATCACCAAGACCATAACCATAACCCTAACCCTAACCCTAACATTAATCATAACAATCACCATGACTATAACCATAACCATAATAATAACCATAACCATAACCATAACCATAACCATAACCATAACCCTAACCCTAAACCTAACCCTAAGCCTAAGCCTAACATTAACCATAACAATCACAATGACCATAACCCTGACCCTGGATCTAAGATTAACCATAACCATAACCATAACGACAACCCTAAACCTAACCCTAACACTAACCCTAAGCCTAACCATAACATTGACCATACCAATCACCATGACCATAACCCTAACCGTAACCCTAACCCTAAAACTCACCCTAAGCCTAACCCTACCCCTAACCCTGACCCTAACCCTAACACTAACCCTAACCCAAACAGTAAGCCTAACCCTACCCCTAACCCTGACCCTAACCCTAACACTAACCCTAACCCAAACAGTAACCCTAACCCTAGGCCTAACCCTAAGCCTAACCCTAACCCTAACCCTAACATTAACCATAACACTAACACTACCCCTAACCATAACCATAACCGTAACCCTAACCCTAACCATAACATTAACCATAACAATCACCATGACCATAACCATAACCTTAACCATAACCCTAACCATAACCATAACCGTAACCCTAACCCTAACCATAACATTAACCATAACCTTAACCATAACCCTAACCATAACCATAACCCTAACCCTAACCCCAACCCTAACCCTAAACCTAACCCTAACATTAACCATAACAATCACCAAGACCATAACCATAACCCTAACCCTAACTCTAACCCTAACCCTAACCCTAACCCTAACCCTAACCGTAACCCTAACCCTAACCCTAACCCTAACCCTATCCCTAACCCTAACATTAACCATAACACTAACACTACCCCTAACCATAACCATAACCGTAACCCTAACCCTAACCATAACCGTAACCCTAAGCCTAACCCTAACCTCAACCCTAACCCTAACCCCAACCTCAACCCTAACCCTAACCTCACCCTCAGCCTAACCCTAACCCTAGCCCTAACCCTAACCCTAGCCCTAACCGTAACCCTAACCTAGCCCTAACCGTACCCCTAACCCTAAGCCTAACCCTAACTTAAACCCTAATCCTAACCCTAACATTAACCTAACCCTAACCCCAACCCTAACCCTAACCCTAACGATAACCCTAGCACTAACACTAACCCTAACCATAACCATAACCGTAACCCTAACCCTAACCCTAAACCTAACCATAACCCTAACCCTAACCCTAACACTAGCCCTAACCCTAACCCTAACACTAACCCTAACCCTAACCCTAACCATAACCATAACCCTAACCCTAACCCTAACCCTAACCCTAACCCTAACCCTAACCCTAACCCTAACCCTAACCCTAACCCTAACCCTAACCCTAACCCTAACCCTAACCCTAACCCTAACCCTAACCCTAACCCTAACCCTAACCCTAACCCTAACCCTAACCCTAACCCTAACCCTAACCCTAACCCTAACCCTAACACTAACCCTAACCCTAAACCTAACCTTAACCCTAACCCTAACCCTAACATTAACCATAACAATCACCATATCCATAACCTTAACCTTAACCATAACCGTAACCCTAACTAACCCTAGCCCTAACCCTAACCCTAACCCTAACCCTAACCCTAATGCTAACCCTGACCCTAAACCTAACCCTAACGTTAACCATAACAATCACCATAACCATAATCTTAACCTTAACCATAACCCTAACCCTAACCCTAACCCTAACCCTAACCCCAATCCTAACCCTAACCCTAACTCTAACCCTAAACCTAACCCTAACCCTAACAATAACCCTAAACCTAACCTTAACATTAACCATAACAATCACCAAGACCATAACCATAACCCTAACCCTAACATTAATCATAATAATCACCATGACCATAACCATACCCATAATAATAACCCTAACCCTAAACCTAACCCTAAGGCTACCATTAACCATAACAATAACCATGCCCATAACCATAACCTTAACCTTAACCCTAGCCCTAACCCTAACCCTAACCCTAACCCTAACCCTAACCCTAACCCTAACCCTAGCCCTAACCCTAACCCTAACCCTTACCCTAAACCTAACCCTAACATTAACCATAACAATCACCAAGACCATAACCATAACCCTAACCATAACCATAACATTAACCCTAACCCTAACCCTAACCCTAACCCTAACATTAACCATAACAATCACCAAGACCATAACCATAACCCTAACCCTAACCCTAACCCTAACCCTAACCCTAACCCTAACCCCAAT
>OX465292.1:87814810-87832310 GCA_949987695.1 Merzomyia westermanni
ACCCTAACCCTAACCCTAACCCTAACCCTAACCCTAACCCTAAACCTAACCCTAACCCTAACACTAACCCTAACCCTAAACCTAACCTTAACCCTAGCCCTAAACCTAACCCTAACCCTAACATTAACCATAACAATCACCATATCCATAACCTTAACCTTAACCATAACCGTAACCCTAACTAACCCTAGCCCTAACCCTAACCCTAACCCTAACCCTAACCCTAATGCTAACCCTGACCCTAAACCTAACCCTAACGTTAACCATAACAATCACCATAACCATAATCTTAACCTTAACCATAACCCTAACCCTAACCCTAACCCTAACCCTAACCCTAACCGTAACCCTAACCCCAATCCTAACCCTAACCCTAACTCTAACCCTAAACCTAACCCTAACCCTAACCCTAACCCTAAACCTAACCTTAACATTAACCATAACAATCACCAAGACCATAACCATAACCCTAACCCTAACATTAATCATAATAATCACCATGACCATAACCATACCCATAATAATAACCATAACCAGAACCATACCCATAACCATAACCATAACCATAACCATAACCCTAACCCTAAACCTAACCCTAAGGCTAACATTAACCATAACAATAACCATGCCCATAACCATAACCTTAACCTTAACCCTAGCCCTAACCCTAACCCTAACCCTAACCCTAGCCCTAACCCTAACCCTAACCCTTACCCTAAACCTAACCCTAACATTAACCATAACAATCACCAAGACCATAACCATAACCCTAACCCTAACCATAACCATAACCCTAACCCTAACCCTAAACCTAACCCTAACATTAACCATAACAATCACCAAGACCATAACCATACCCATAATAATAACCATAACCATAATAATAACCATAACCGTAACCATAACCCTAACCCTAACCCTAACCCTAACCCTAACCCTAACCCTAACCCTAACCCTAACCCTAACCCTAACCCTAACCCTAACCCTAACCCTAACCCTAACCCTAACCCTAACATTAACCATAACAATCACCATGACCATAACCATACCCATAATAATAACCATAAACATAATAATAACCATAACCATAACCATAACCATAACCCTAACCCTAAACCTAACCCTAAGGCTAACATTAACCATAACAATAACCATGCCCATAACCATAACCTTAACCCTAGCCCTAACCCTAACATTAACCCTTACCCTAACCTTAACCCTAACCCTAACCCTAACCCTAACCCTAACCCTAACCCTAACCCTAACCCTAACCCTAACCCTAACCCTAACCCTAACCCTAGCCCTAACCCTAACCCTTACCCTAAACCTAACCCTAACATTAACCATAACAATCACCAAGAACATATCCACCAAGGCCAATCCTAACCCTAACCCTAACTCTAACCTTAAACCTAACCCTAACCCTAAACCTAACCTTAACATTAACCATAACAATCACCAAGACCATAACCATAACCCTAACCCTAACATTAATCATAATAATCACCATGACCATAACCATACCCATAATAATAACCATAACCATAATAATAACCATAACCATAACCATAACCCTAACCCTAAACCTAACCCTTACCCTAACCCTAACCCTAACCCTAACCCTAACCCTAACCCTAACCCTAACCCTAACCCTAACCCTAACCCTAACCCTAACCCTAACCCTAACCCTAACCCTAACCCTAACCCTAACCCTAACCCTAACCCTAAGCCTAACCCTAACATTAACCATAACAATCACCATGACCATAACCATAACCCTAACCCTAACCCTAACCCTAACCCTAACCCTAGCCCTAACCCTAACCCTAACCCTAACCCTTACCCTAACCCTAACCCTAACAATAACCCTAACCCTAAACCTAACCCTAACATTAAACATAACAATCACCAAGAACATAACCATAACCCTAACCCTAACCCTAGCCCTAACCCTAACCCTAACCCTTACCCTAACCCTAACCCTAACCCTAACCCCAACCCTAACCCTAACCCTAACATTAAGCATAACAATAACCATGCCCATAACCATAACCTTAACCCTAGCCCTAACCCTAACCCTAACCCTTACCCTAACCCTAACCCTAACCCTAACCCTAACCCTAACCCTAACCCTAACCCTAACCCTAACCCTAACCCTAACCCTAACCCTAACCCTAAACCTAACCCTAACATTAACCATAACAATCACCAAGAACATAACCATAACCCTAACCCTAACCCTAACCCTAACCCTAACCCTAACCCTAACCCTAGCCCTAACCCTAACCCTTACCCTAACCCTAACCCTAACAATAACCCTAACCCTAACCCTAAGCCTAACCCTAACCCTAACATTAACCATAACAATCACCATAACCGTAACCCTAACCATAACCGTAACATTAACCATAACAATCACCAAGACCATAACCATAACCCTAACCCTAACCCTAACCCTAGCCCTAACCCTAACCCTAACCCTAACCCTAACCCTAACCCTAACCCTAACCCTAACCCTAACCTTATCCCTAACCCTAACACTAACCCTATCTCTAACCCTAACCCTAACCCTAACCCTAACCCTAACCCTAACCCTAACCCTAACCCTAACCCTAACCCTAACCCTAACCCTAACCCTAACCCTAACCCTAACCCTAACCCTAACCCTAACCCTAACCCTAACCCTAACCCTAACCCTAACCCTAACCCTAACCCTAACCCTAACCCTAACCCTAACCCTAACCCTAACCCTAACCCTACCCCTAACCCTAACCCTAACCCTAACATTAACCATAACAATCACCAAAGTCCATAACCATAACCCTAACCCTAACCCTAACATTAACCATAACAATCAACATGACCATAACCTTAACCATAACCGTAACCCTAAACCTAATCCTAAGCCTATAACCCCAACCCCAACCCTAACCCTAACCCTAACCGTAACCGTAACCCTAACAATAACCCTAACATTAACCATAACAATCACCATAACCATAACCTTAACCTTAACCATAACCGTAACCACAACAATCACAATGACCATAACCCTAACCCTAACCCTAACATTAACCATAACCATAACCATAACCGTAACGACCCTAACCTTACCCCTAACGATAACCGTAACAATCACCATAACCATAATCTTAACCTTAGCCATAAGCCTAACCCTAACCATAACCATAACCCTAACCGTAACCGTAACCCTAACCCTAACCCCAACCCAAACCCTAACCCTAACATTAACCATAACAATCACCATAACAATCACCAAAACCATAACCTTAACCATAACCATAATCATAACCCTAACCGTAACCCTAACCCTAACCTGAACCCTAACCCTAACCTGAACCCTAACCCTAAACCTAACCCTAACTCTAACCCTTACCCTAACCCTAACCCTGACATTAACCATAACCATAACCGTAACCATAACCATAACCATAACCCTAACCCTACCTCTAACCCTAACCCTAACCCTAACCCCAACCCTAACCCTAACCCTAACCCTAACCCCAACCCTAACCCTAACATTAACCATAACAATCACAATAACCATAACCTTAACCTTAACTATAACCGTAACCCTAACCCGAACCTTAACCTCACCCTAAGCCTAACCCTAACCCTAACCCTAGCCCTAACGCTAACCCTAACTCTACCCCTACCCCAAACCCTAACCCTAACCCTTACCCTAACCCTAACCCTAACCCTAACCATAACCGTAACCCTAACCCTAACCCTAACCCTAACCCTAACCTTAACCCTAACCCTAACCCTAACCCTAACCCTAACCCTAACCCTAACCCTAACCCTAACCCTAACCCTAATCCAAACCCTAACATTAACCTAACCCTAACCCTAACCCTAACACTAAAACTAAGCCTAACCATTCCCATAACCGTAACCCTAACCCTAACCCTAACCCTAACCCTAACATTACCCATAACTATAACAATCACCATGACCCTAACCCTAACCCTAACACTAACCCTAACCCTAACCTTAAACATAACTATAACCCTAACCCTAACCCTAACCATAAACATAACTATAACCCTAACCCTAACGCTAGCCCTAACCCTAACCCTAACATTACCCATAACTATGACAATCACCATGACCCTAACCCTAACCCTAACACTAACCCTAACCCTAACCCTAACCCTAACCATAATCCTAATCCTAAACCTAACCCTAAGCCTAACATTAACCATAACAATCACCAAGACCATAACCATAACCCTAACCCTAACCATAACCATAACCCTAACCCTAACCCCAACCCTAACCCTAAACCTAACCCTAACATTAACCATAACAATCACCAAGACCAAAACCATAACCATAATAATAACCATAACCATAACCATAACCAACCCCCTAACCCTAACCCTAACATTAATAATAACAATCACCAAGACCATAACCATAACCCCAACCCTAACCCTAACATTAACCATAAACATAACTATAACCCTAACCCTAACGCTAGCCCTAACCCTAACCCTAACATTACCCATAACTATGACAATCACCATGACCCTAACCCTAACCCTAACCCTAACCCTAACACTAACCCTAACCCTAACCCTAACCATAATCCTAATCCTAAACCTAACCCTAAGCCTAACATTAACCATAACAATCACCAAGACCATAACCATAACCCTAACCCTAACCATAACCATAACCCTAACCCTAACCCCAACCCTAACCCTAAACCTAACCCTAACATTAACCATAACAATCACCAAGACCAAAACCATAACCATAATAATAACCATAACCATAACCATAACCAACCCCCTAACCCTAACCCTAACATTAATAATAACAATCACCATGACCATAACCCTAACCGTAACCCTAACCCTAAAACTCACCCCAAGCCTAACCCTACCCCTAACCCTGACCCTAACCCTAACACTAACCCTAACCCAAACAGTAACCCTAACCCTAGGCCTAACCCTAAGCCTAACCCTTACCCTAACCCCAACATTAACCATAACACTAACACTACCCCTAACCATAACCATTACCGTAACCCTAACCTTAACCATAACATTAACCATAACAATCACCATGACCATAACCATAACCTTAACCATAACCCTAACCATAACCATAACCGTAACCCTAACCCTAACCATAACATTAACCATAACCATCACCATGACCATAACCATAACCTTAACCCTAACCCTAACCATAACCCTAACCCTAACATTAACCATAACAATCACCATGACCATAACCATAACCTTAACCATAACCCTAACCATAACCATAACCCTAGCCCTAACCCCAACCCTAACCCTAAACCTAACCCTAACATTAACCATAACAATCACCAAGACCATAACCATAACCCTAACCCTAACTCTAACCCTAACCCTAACCCTAACCCTAACCGTAACCCTAACCCTAACCCTAACCCTAACCCTATCCCTAACCCTAACATTAACCATAACACTAACACTACCCCTAACCATAACCATAACCGTAACCCTAACCCTAACCATAACCGTAACCCTAACCTTAACCCTAACCTCAACCCTAACCCTAACCCCAACCTCAACCCTAACCCTAACCTCACCCTAAGCCTAACCCTAACCCTAGCCCTAACCCTAACCCTAGCCCTAACCGTAACCCTAACCTAGCCCTAACCGTAACCCTAACCCTAAGCCTAACCCTAACCCTAACCCAAACCCTAATCCTAACCCTAACATTAACCTAACCCTACCCCAACCCTAACCCTAACCCTAACGATAACCCTAGCACTAACACTAACCCTAACCATAACCATAACCATAACCGTAACCCTAACCCTAACCCTAAACCTAACCATAACCCTAACCCTAACCCTAACACTAGCCCTAACCCTAACCCTAACACTAACCCTAACCCTAACCCTATCCCTAACCCTAACCCTAACCCTAACCCTAACCCTAACCCTAACCCTAACCCTAACACTAACCCTAACCCTAAACCCAACCTTAACCCTAACCCTAAACCTAACCCTAACCCTAACATTAACCATAACAATCACCATATCCATAACCTTAACCTTAACCATAACCGTAACCCTAACTAACCCTAGCCCTAACCCTAACCCTAACCCTAACCCTAACCCTAATGCTAACCCTGACCCTAAACCTAACCCTAACGTTAACCATAACAATCACCATAACCATAATCTTAACCTTAACCATAACCCTAACCCTAAGATTAATCATAACAATCACCAAGACCATAACCATAACCCTAACCCTAACCCTAACATTAACCATAACAATCACCATGACCATAACCGTAACCCTAATGCTAACCCTGACCCTAAACCTAACCCTAGCGTTAACCATAACAATCCCCATAACCATAATCTTAACCGTAACCATAACCCTAACAGTAACACTAACCCTAACATTAACCGTAACCATAACCATAACGACAACCCTAAACCTAACCCTAACCCTAACCATAACATTGACCATAACAATCACCATGACCATAACCCTAACCCTAACCCTAACCCAAACTGTAACCCTAATATTAACCATAACAATCACCAAGTCTATAACCATAACCGTAACCCTAACATTAACCATAACAATCACCATGACCATAACCATAACCATAACCCTAACCCTAACCCTAACCCTAACCCTAACCCTAACCCTAACCCTAACCCTAACCCTAACCCAAACTGTAACCCTAACATTAACCATAAAAATCACCAAGTCCATAACCATAACCCTAACTCTAACATTAACCATAACAATAATCATGCCCATAACCATAACCTTCACCATAACCCTAATCATAACCATAACCATAACCATAACCATAACCCTAACCCCAAAACTAACCCTAAACCTAACCCTAACATTATCCATAACAATCACCCAGACCAAAACCATAATAATAACCATAACCATAACCAACCCCCTAACCCTAACCCTAACATTAATAATAACAATCACCAAGACCATAACCATAACCCCAACCCTAACCCTAACATTAACCATAACAATCACCATGACCATAACCATAACCGTAACCCTAATGCTAACCCTGACCCTAAACCTAACCCTAACGTTAACCATAACAATCACCATAACCATAATCTTAACCTTAACCATAACCCTAACCCTAACCCTAAGATTAATCATAACAATCACAAAGACCATAACCATAACCCCAACCTTAACCCTAACATTAACCATAACAATCACCATGACCATAACCATAACCGTAACCCTAATGCTAACCCTGACCCTAAACCTAACCCTAGCGTTAACCATAACAATCACCATAACCATAATCTTAACCTTAACCATAACCATAACCCTAACCCTAACCCTAACATTAATCATAACAATCACCAAGACCATAACCGTAACCCCAACCCTAACAATAACCCTAACCCTAACATTAATCATAACAATCACCAAGACCATAATCATAACCCCAACCGTAACCCTAACCCTAACCCTAACCCTAACCCTAACATGAACCATAACAATCACCATGACCATAACCCTAACCGTAACCCTAACCCTAAAACTCACCCTAAGCCTAACCCTAACCCTAAAACTCACCCTAAGCCTAACCCTAACCCTAACCCTAACCTTAACCCTAACCCTAACCCTAACCCTAACCCTAACCCTACCCCTAACCCTGACCCTAACCCTAACACTAAACTTAACCCAAACCCTAACCCTAGGCCTAACCCTAAGCCTAACCCTAAGATTAACCATAACAATCACCAAGTCCATAACCATAACCCTAACCCTAACATTAACCATAACAATCACCATGACCATAACCATAACCTTAACCATAACCCTAACCATAACCATAACCCTAACCCTAACCCCAACCCTACCCTAAACCTAACCCTAACATTAACCATAACAATCACCAAGACCATAACCATAACCCTAACCCTAACTCTAACCCTAACCCTAACCCTAACCCTAACCGTAACCCTAACCCTAACCCTAACCCTAACCCTATCCCTAACCCTAACATTAACCATAACACTAACACTACCCCTAACCATAACCATAACCGTAACCCTAACCCTAACCCTAACCATAACCGTAACCCTAACCCTAACCCTAACCCTAACCCTAACCTCAACCCTAACCCTAACCCCAACCTCAACCCTAACCCTAACCTCACCCTAAGCCTAACCCTAACCCTAGCCCTAACCATAACCCTAACCGTAGCCCTAACCGTAACCCTAAGCCTAACCCTAACCCTAACCCTAATCCTAACCCTAACATTAACCTAACCCTAACCCTAACCCTAACCCTAACGATAACCCTAGCACTAACACTAACCCTAACCATAACCATAACCGTAACCCTAACCCTAACCCTAGCCCTAAACCTAACCATAACCCTAACCCTAACCCTAACCCTAATCCTAACCCTAACATTAACCTAACCCTAATCCTAACCCTAACCCTAACGATAACCCTAGCACTAACACTAACCCTAACCATAACCATAACCATAACCGTAACCCTAACCCTAACCCTAGCCCTAAACCTAACCATAACCCTAAACCTAACCCTAACCCTAACCTCACCCTAAGCCTAACCCTAACCCTAGCCCTAACCATAACCCTAACCGTTGCCCTAACCGTAACATTAAGCCTAACCCTAACCCTAACCCTAATCCTAACCCTAACATTAACCTAACCCTAACCCTAACCCTAACCGTAACCCTAACGATAACCCTAGCACTAACACTAACCCTAACCATAACCATAACCATAACCGTAACCCTAACCCTAACCATAACCGTAACCCTAACCCTAACCCTAACCCTAACCTCAACCCTAACCCTAACCCCAACCTCAACCCTAACCCTAACCTCACCCTAACCCTAACCATAACCCTAACCATAACCCTAACCCTAACCCTAACCCTAACACTAACACTAACCCTAACCCTAACCCTAACCCTAACCCTAAACCTAACCCTAACCCTAACATTAACCATAACAATCACCATATCCATAACCTTAACCTTAACCATAACCGTAACCCTAACTCACCCTATCCCTAACCCTAACCCTAACCCTAGCTCTAACCCTAACCCTAATGCTAACCCTGAACCCTAAACCTAACCCTAACGTTACCCATAACAATCACCATAACCATAATCTTAACCTTAACCATAACCCTAACCCTAACCCTAAGATTAATCATAACAATCCCCAAGACCATAACCATAACCCCAACCCTAACCCTAACATTAACCATAACAATCACCATGACCATAACAATAACCGTAACTCTAATGCTAACCCTGACCCTAAACCTAACCCTAGCGTTAACCATAACAATCACCATAACCATAATCTTAACCTTAACCATAACCCTAACCCTAACCCTAACCCTAACATTAATCATAACAATCACCAAGACCATAACCGTAACCCCAACCCTAACAATAACCCTAACCCAACATTAATCATAACAATCACCAAGACCATAATCATAACCCCAACCCTAACCCTAACCCTAACCCTAACCCTAACCCTAACATGAACCATAACAATCACCATGACCATAACCCTAACCGTAACCCTAACCCTAAAACTCACCCTAAGCCTAACCCTAACACTAACCTTAACCCAAACCCTAACCCTAGGCCTAACCCTAAGCCTACCCTAACCCTAACCCTAACATTAACCATAACAATCACCAAGTCCATAACCATAACCCTAACCCTAACATTAACCATAACAATCACCATGACCATAACCATAACCTTAACCATAACCCTAACCATAACCATAACCCTAACCTTAACCCCAACCCTAACCCTAAACCTAACCCTAACATTAACCATAACAATCACCAAGACCATAACCATAACCCTAACCCTAACTCTAACCCTAACCCTAACCCTAACCCTAACCGTAACCCTAATCCTAACCCTATCCCTAACCCTAACTTTAACCATAACACTAACACTACCCCTAACCATAACCATAACCGTAACCCTAACCCTAACCCTAACCTTAACCCCAACCCTAACCCTAAACCTAACCCTAACATTAACCATAACAATCACCAAGACCATAACCATAACCCTAACCCTAACTCTAACCCTAACCCTAACCCTAACCCTAACCCTAACCCTAACCCTAACCCCAACCTCAACCCTAACCCTAACCTCACCCTAAGCCTAACCCTAACCCTAGCCCTAACCCTAACCCTAGCCCTAACCGTAACCCTAACCGTAGCCCTAACCTTAACCCTAAGCCTAACCCTAACCCTAACCCTAACCCTTACCTTAATCCTAACCCTAACATTAACCTAACCCTAACCCTAACCCTAACCCTAACGATAACCCTAGCACTAACACTAACCCTAACCATAGCCATAACCGTAACCCTAACCCTAACCCTAGCCCTAAACCTAACCATAACCCTAACCCTAACACTAGCCCTAACCCTAACCCTAACCCTAACACTAACCCTAACCCTAACCATAACCATAACCCTAACCCTAACCCTAACCCTAACCCTAACCCTAACCCTAACCCTAACCCTAACCCTAACCCTAACCCTAACCCTAACCCTAACACTAACCCTAACCCTAACCCTAACACTAACCCTAACCCTAAACCTAACCCTAACCCTAACATTAACCATAACAATCACCATATCCATAACCTTAACCTTAACCATAACCGTAACCATAACTAACCCTAGCCCTAACCCTAACCCTAACCCTAATGCTAACCCTGACCCTAAACCTAACCCTAACGTTAACCATAACAATCACCATAACTATAATCTTAACCTTAACTATAACCCTAACCCTATACCTAAGATTAATCATAAAAATCACCAAGACCATAACCATAACCCCAACCCTAACCCTAACATTAATCATAACAATCACCAAGACCATAATCATAACCCCAACCCTAACCCTAACCCTAACCCTAACATGAACCATAACAATCACCATGACCATAACCATAACCCTAAACCTCACTCTAACCCAACACATAACATTAACCATAACAATCACCATAACCATAACCATAACAATCACAATGACCATAACCCTAACCCTAGCCCTAACATTAACCGTAACCATAACGACAACCTTAAACCTAACCTTAACCCTAAGCCTAACCATAACATTGACCATAACAATCACTATGACCATAACCCTAACCGTAACCCTAACCCTAAACCTCACCCTAAGCTCAACCCTAAACCTAACCCTAAACCTAACCCTAACCCTAACCCCTACCCTAACCCTAACTCTAACCCTAAACCTAACCCTAACCCTAACCTTAACCCCAAACCTAACCATAACAATCACCAAGACCATAACCCTAACCCTAACCCTAACATTAATCATAACAATCACCATGACCATAACCATAACCATAATAATAATCATAACCATAACCATAACCATAACCATAACCATAACCATAATCATAACCATAACCATAACCATAACCCTAACCCTAAACCCAACCCTAAACCTAACCCTAACATTAACCATAACAATCACCAAAACCATAACCATAACCCTAACCCTAACCTTAGCCCTAACCCTAACCCTAACCCTAACGCTAAACCTAAACCTAACCCTAACGGTAACCATAAAAATCACCATAACCATAATCTTAACCTTAACCATAACCATAACCCTAACCCTAACATTAATCATAACAATCACCAAGACCATAACCATAACCCCAACCCTAACCCTAACACTAACATTAACCATAACAATCACAATGACCATAACCCTGACCCTGGATCTAAGATTAACCATAACCATAACCATAACGACAACCCTAACCCTAACCCTAACCCTAAGCCTAACCATAACATTGACCGTGCCAATCACCATGACCATAACCCTAACCGTAACCCTAACCCTAAAACTCACCCTAAGCCTAACCCTAACGCTAACCCTAACCCTAACCCTAACCCTATCCCTAACCCTGACCGTAACCCTGGCGACCGCCTCAGATTCTATACTGTTGTACGGTGCAGAAGTCTTGGCGGACGCAATGAAATTTGGGAAGTATCGGGCCGCTATTACCACAGTCCACCGTAGAGGGGCTCTGAGAATCGCCTCAGCATACCGCACGGTCTCCGCAGATGCTGTTCTGGTCATCGCGGGGACTATACCGATATATCTCCTCGCTTAGGAAAGAAAAATTATTTACGACACTCGTGCAGAGGTACGTAGGGACGTTGCTGCAACGCAGGCGCGGGGTGATTCGATCCGGCGGTGGCAACCACAATGGAAGGTGGACCAGGGTATTAATCCCCGAACTAGAACCATGGTTGAACCGACCACATGGAGAAGTCGACTTCTACCTGACCCAGTTCTTAACCGGACACGGTTATTTCCGTGAGTATCTCCATAGAATGGGCAAAGTTCAAACCCCGAACTGCACCTACTGCGGAGCCATAGACGACGAACGCCACACCTTCTTCGAATGCGAGCAATTCGCAGAAGAAAGAAGGCGGGTGGAAGAGACAATTGGCGAACTTTCCCCGGGCAGTGTCATTCGCTAGATGACCTACGAAAACGTTAGATGGGATATAGTCAGACGATCCGCGGGGAATGTCCTTCTTGCGAAACGGGAAGACGGTTGTATAGCCAGTTAGCGTGATAGTAGCCATAGGGCTCACGCAACGCGCTTCCTTACCTGAAGTAATGCTAAGCGCGGTCCCTGGTAAGGAAGAATGCGCGGGCCGTGGGTGGTTAGGTTTTAGTGCGGTATACTTCAAGATAAGAAGGAGTCCCACACATTAGGAGAGTTCCGCTGCTAGAGCATCTAGTAACGAGGGCTTAGACCCGGTTAGTGCATAAAGCATCTCCTCCTCCCACGAACACAAAAAAAAATAAACAAAAAAAAATCACCATAACCATAACCGCAATAATCACAATGACCATAACCATAACCCTAGCCCTAACATTAACCATAACCATAACGACAACCTTAAACCTAACCCTAACCCTAAGCCTAACCATAACATTGACCATAACAATCACTACGACCATAACCCTAACCGTAACCCCAACCCTAAACCTCACCCTAAGCCTAACCCCAAACCTAACCCTAAACCTAACCCTAACCCTAACCCCAATCCTAACCCTAACCCTAACTCTATCCCTAAACCTAACCCTAAGCCTAACCCTAACCCTAAACCTAACCTTAACATTTACCATAACAATCACCAAGACCATAACCATAACCCTACCCCTAACATTAATCATAATAATCACCATGACCATAACCATACCCATAATAATAACCATAACCATAATAATAACCATAACCATAACCATAACCATAACCCTAAACCTAACCCTAAGGCTAACATTAACCATAACAATAACCATGCCCATAACCATAACCTTAACCATAACCATAACCCTAAGCCTAACCCTAACCCTAACCCTAACCCTAAACCTAACCCTAACATTAACCATAACAATCACCAAGGCCATAACCATAACCATAACCCTAACCCTAACCCTAACCCTAACCCTAACCCTAACCCTAACCCTAACCCTAACTCTAACCCTAACCCTAACCCTAACCCTAACCCTAACCCCAATCCTAACCCTAACCCTAACTCTAACCCTAAACCTAACCCTAACCCTAACCCTAACCCTAAACCTAACCCTAACATTAACCATAACAATCACCAAGGCCATAACCATAACCATAACCCTAACCCTAACCCTAACCCTAACCCTAACCCTAACTCTAACCCTAACCCTAACCCTAACCCTAACCCTAACCCTAACCCTAACCCTAACCCTAACCCCAATCCTAACCCTAACCCTAACTCTAACCCTAAACCTAACCCTAACCCTAACCCTAACCCTAAACCTAACCTTAACATTAACCATAACAATCACCAAGACCATAACCATAACCCTAACCGTAACATTAATCATAATAATCACCATGACCATAACCATACCCATAATAATAACCATAACCATAATAATAACCATAACCATAACCATAACCCTAACCCTAAACCTCACCCTAAATCTAACATTAACCATAACAATAACCATGCCCATAACCATAACCTTAACCCTAGCCCTAACCCTAACCCTAACCCTAACCCTTACCCTAACCCTAACCCTAACCCTAACCCTAACCCTAACCCTAACCCTAACCCTAACCCTAACCCTAACCCTAACCCTAACCCTAACCCTAACCCTAACATTAACCATAACAATCACCATAACCGTAACCCTAACTAACCCTAACCCGAACGCTAACCCTAACCCTAATGCTAACCCTGACCCTAAACCTAACCCTAACGTTAACCATAACAATCACCATAACCATAATCTTAACCTTAACCATAACCCTAACTATAATCCTAGCCCTAACCCTAACCCTATCACTAACCCTAACCCTAACCATAACATTAACCATAACAATCCCCATAACCATAACCATAACCCTAACCGTAACCCTAACCCTAACCTGAACCCTAAACCTAACCCTAACCCTAACCCTAACCCTAACCCTAACATTAACCATAACAATCACCATATCCATAACCTTAACCTTAACCATAACCGTAACCCTAACTAACCCTAACCCTAACCGTAAGCCTAACATTAACCATAACAATAACCATGCCCATAACCATAACCTTAACCATAACCATAACCATAACCCTAACCCTAAACCTAACCCTAACATTAACCATAACAATCACCAAGACCATAACCATAACCCTAACCCTAACCCTAGCCCTAGCCCTAACCCTAACCCTAACCCTAACCCTAACCCTAACCCTAACCCTAACCCTATCCCTAACCCTATCCCTATCCCTAACCCTAACACTAACCCTAACCCTAGCCCTAACCCTAACCCTAACCCTAACCCTAACCCTAACCCTAACCCTAACCCTACCCCTAACCCTAACCCTAACCCTAACCCTAACCCTTACCCTAACCCTAACCCTAACATTAACCATAACAATCACCAAGTCCATAACCATAACCCTAACCCTAACCCTAACATTAACCATAACAATCACCTAGACCATAACCTTAACCATAACCGTAACCCTAAACCTAATCCTAAGCCTATAACCCCAACCCCAACCCTAACCCTAACCCTAACCGTAACCGTAACCCTAACCCTAACCCTAACATTAACCATGACAATCACCATAACCATAACCTTAACCATAACCGTAACCCTAAACCTAATCCTAAGCCTATAACCCCAACCCCAACCCTAACCCTAACCCTAACCCTAACCGTAACCGTAACCCTAACCCTAACCCTAACATTAACCATAACAATCACCATAACCATAACCTTTACCTTAACCATAACCGTAACCCTAACCCTAACCCTAACCTCATCCTAAGCCTAACCCTGACCGTAACCCTAAACCTAACCCTAACCCTAACCCCAATCCTAACCCTAACCCTAACTCTAACCCTAAACCTAACCCTAACCCTAACCCTAACCCTAAACCTAACCTTAACATTTACCATAACAATCACCAAGACCATAACCATAACCCTAACCCTAACATTAATCATAATAATCACCATGACCATAACCATACCCATAATAATAACCATAATCATAATAATAACCATAACCATAACATAACCATAACCATAACCATAACCATAACTATAACCCTAAACCTAACCCTAAGGCTAACATTAACCATAACAATAACCATGCCCATAACCATAACCTTAACCATAACCATAACCCTAACCCTAACCCTAACCCTAACCCTAACCCTAACCCTAACCCTAACCCTAACCCTAACCCTAACCCTAACCCTAACCCTAACCCTAAACCTAACCCTAATATTAACCATAACAATAAGACCATAACCATAACCCTAACCCTAACCCTAACCCTAACCCCAATCCTAACCCTAACCCTAACTCTAACCCTAAACCTAACCCTAACCCTAACCCTAACCCTAAACCTAACCTTAACATTAACCATAACAATCACCAAGACCATAACCATAACCCTAACCCTAACATTAATCATAATAATCACCATGACCATAACCATACCCATAATAATAACCATAACCATAATAATAACCATAAACATAACCATAACTATAACCCTAAACCTAACCCTAAGGCTAACATTAACCATAACAATAACCATGCCCATAACCATAACCTTAACCATAACCATAACCCTAACCCTAACCCTAACCCTAACCCTAACCCTAACCCTAAACCTAACCTTAACATTAACCATAACAATCACCAAGACCATAACCATAACCCTAACCCTAACATTAATCATAATAATCACCATGACCATAACCATACCCATAATAATAACCATAACCATAATAATAACCATAACCATAACCATAACTATAACCCTAAACCTAACCCTAAGGCTAACATTAACCATAACAATAACCATGCCCATAACCATAACCTTAACCATAACCATAACCATAACCCTAACCCTAACCCTAACCCTAACCCTAACCCTAACCCTAACCCTAACCCTAACCCTAACCCTAACCCTAACCCTAACCCTAACCCTAACCCTAACCCTAACCCTAACCCTAACCCTAACCCTAACCCTAAACCTAACCCTAACATTAACCATAACAATAAGACCATAACCCTAACCCTAACCCTAACCCTAACCCTAACCCTAACCCTAACCCTAACCCTAACCCTAACCTCAACCCTAACCCTAACCCTAACCCTAACCCTAACCCTAACCCTAACCCTAACATTAACCATAACAATCACCATAACCGTAACCCTAACTAACCCTAACCCGAACGCTAACCCTAACCCTAATGCTAACCCTGACCCTAAACCTAACCCTAACGTTAACCATAACAATCACCATAACCATAATCTTAACCTTAACCATAACCCTAACTATAATCCTAGCCCTAACCCTAACCCTATCACTAACCCTAACCCTAACCATAACATTAACCATAACAATCCCCATAACCATAACCATAACCCTAACCGTAACCCTAACCCTAACCTGAACCCTAAACCTAACCCTAACCCTAACCCTAGCCCTAACCCTAACCCTAACCCTAACATTAACCATAACAATCACCATATCCATAACCTTAACCTTAACCATAACCGTAACCCTAACTAACCCTAACCCTAACCCTAAGCCTAACATTAACCATAACAATAACCATGCCCATAACCATAACCTTAACCATAACCATAACCCTAACCCTAACCCTAAACCTAACCCTAACATTAACCATAACAATCACCAAGACCATAACCATAACCCTAACCCTAACCCTAGCCCTAGCCCTAACCCTAACCCTAACCCTAACCCTAACCCTAACCCTAACCCTAACCCTATCCCTAACCCTATCCCTATCCCTAACCCTAACACTAACCCTAACCCTAGCCCTAACCCTAACCCTAACCCTAACCCTAAC
>OX465292.1:87849810-87852310 GCA_949987695.1 Merzomyia westermanni
TAACCCTAGCCCTAACATTAACCATAACCATAACGGCAACCTTAAACCTAACCCTAACCCTAAGCCTAACCATAACATTGACCATAACAATCACTATGACCATAACGGTTGGAAAATGAAATAAGCGAAACGAGTGAATCAGCTCTGCTTGCCAGAAACAAACGAAAGTATGAAAAAGCAAAATATAGGCATTGCTTTGGTTGTGGTTCTACGAAACACATTGTAAAAAATTGCCAAATGGCGAAACAAAAGAAAAGAGAGCAACGAAAATTTGATAAAAATGAAACAATGCTGTTTTCGTCGCTACTCGCTCAATCAAACGAGTTGCACTCCAACTGGTTTATCGATAGTGGCTGCACTGCTCATATGACAAATGACATATCATCCATAGAAAACAAATCAAAAGCAAACCAAAAAGAAGTAATAGTTGCTAATAATGAGAAAATTAAAATAGATTGCGTTGGCAATGTCAAACAACTTGTTATGAATGAGGGCGTTGCAACAGAAATGCAAATAAATAATGTGCATTTCGTACCAAATATTTGTGCGAATCTTTTATCAGTTAGCCAAATAGTGAAAAACGATAATGTGGTCTTATTTACTGGGAGTGGATGTAAGATATTCGACAAGCACTCGAAATTAATTGCAACAGCGAGTTTAGTAAATGGTTTGTTTAAGTTGGACGTCGCTGAGAAAGTCAGATCGTTCACAGCTAAAGAGCCGAACATCGTAGAAAAGCCAAAAGAGAGTTTGACATTGTGGCATCGTCGGCTCGGGCACGCCAGTTTTGATTATATGAAATTTCTGCAAACCGAAATAAAGAATTTTGTAGTTCCACAAAGCAGCACGTGCAGTACTTGCATAAAAGGTAAGCAAACCCGTATCCCATTCAGCAACGTTGGTAATCGTGCAACACAACTGCTAGAACTGGTGCATAGTGACATTTGCGGCCCTATACCAGTTAAATCCTTCAGTGGGTGCAAATACTTTGTGACATTCGTCGACGATTTTTCAAGAAAACTATTTGTGTATGTAATAAAAGCGATGTTTTCAACAGCTTTATTCGTTTCAAATCAATGGCGGAAAAGCAAACTGGGTGCAAATTAAAAAAGTTGAGGACTGATAACGGCACAGAGTATTGCAATCAACAATTCCGAAGGTTTTTCGATGCAAATGGAATTTTACATCAAAAATCAGCAGCATATAGTCCGCAGCAAAATGGACTAGCTGAGCGAATAAACCGAACAATTATGGAAAAAGTGCGGTGTTTATTAATTGATTCAGGTTTGCCTAAAATATTTTGGGCGGAAGCAGCAACGACTGCTGCATACATTATTAACCGCATACCATGCAAAGGTACAGGAAAGATGTCTCCAGAAGAGGTATGGACAAACCATAAACCAGATTTATCCTTGATGAAAGTTTTCGGCTGCCGTGCGTTTGTTCAAATACCCAAACAAAAGCGAACGAAATTAGGTGAAAAATCGACTGAATGTATTTTTATTGGATACGCATCTGATTCTAAAGCGTATAAGTTGTACAACGAACAGACAAAAAAGGTGATTATAAGCAGAGACGTTTTGTTTTGGGAATTGGACAATCGAAGTCAGGTTACTGCCGATGATAAAACTAATCAATATTGGTTGCAATATTCTGAAAATGACAATTTTGAATCAGTGAGGGAAGAAGATTCGACTAATATAAGGTTGAAAGAATTACCGTCTTCAGATGATTCATCAATTGTCACATCTTCGCCGATTGCAAGCGAGTCCGGCACTGAGGTAAAGGTTATTCCAACTAATATTGAGACTGACTCAATATTCGAAATGACAAGTGATGAGACAGAATGGGAACCAAGTAAAGAAATTGACGAAACTGAACTGGTTCAGTTGGAGCCGCGTCAGAGATCATCCCGAAATACCGACAAGCCTAAGCCAAACTATAACGCTTTGGCATACGCATTTAGTGCTTGCGATCCCATTACATTTAAGCAAGCCATAGCGGGCGATTATGCTGATGCATGGAAGCGTGCTATGAAAGTTGAGTTCGACTCCCTGAATGAAAATAAAACTTGGGAACTAGTCAAGTTGCCTAAAGACAAATCACTGGTGAAATGCAAGTGGGTATATAAAACTAAAATGGACAGCGAAGGAAATGTAATTAAGCGAAAAGCGAGGTTAGTCGCAAAAGGGTTTACCCAAGTCGAGGGAATTGACTATCATGACACATTTTCGCCAGTTGTTCGCTTTACAACCATACGTTTCTTGATGGCCATAGCAGTAAAGTTTGACTTAAACATTCGCCAGCTTGATGTTGTCACCGCCTTTTTACACGGCGAACTCGAAGAAGAAATATTCATGACTCAGCCGGAGGGGTTCAATGACGGAACAGCTCGTTGTTGTAAATTAATGAAGTCCATTTATGGACTGAAACAGTCGAGTCGGGTTTGGAATTCAACACTGAACGAAGCACTACTGAGCTTCGGACTGAAACGATCATT
>OX465292.1:87864810-87882310 GCA_949987695.1 Merzomyia westermanni
TGGTCTTGGTGATTGTTATGGTTAATGTTAGGGTTAGGTTTAGGTTTAGGGTTAGGGTTGGGGTTAGGGTTAGGGTTATGGTTATGGTTAGGGTTATGGTTAAGGTTATGGTTATGGGCATATTTATTGTTAGGGTTAGGATTAGGGCTAGGGTTAGGGTTAGGTTTAGGGTAGGCTTAGGGTGAGGTTTAGGGCTAGGGTTACCGTTAGGGTTATGATGATGGTGATTGTTATGGTCAATGTTAGGGTTATGGTTAGGGTTAGGGTTAGGGTTATGGTTATGGTTAGGGTTATGGTTAAGGTTATGGTTAGGGTTAAGGTTAGGGTTGGGGTTAGGGTTAGGGTTAGGGTTATGGTTATGGTTAGGGTTATGGTTAAGGTTATGGTTATGGGCATATTTATTGTTAGGGTTAGGATTAGGGCTAGGGTTAGGGTTAGGTTTAGGGTAGGCCTAGGATGAGGTTTAGGGTTAGGGTTACGGTTACGGTTAGGGTTATGATGATGGTGATTGTTATGGTCAATGTTAGGGTTAGGGTTATGGTTATGGTCTTGGTGATTGTTTTGGTTAATGTTAGGGTTAGGGTTAGGTTTAGGGTTGAGGTTAGGGTTAGGGTTAGGGTTAGGGTTAGGGTTAGCGTTAGGGGTGATTGTTTTGGTTAATGTTAGGGTTAGGGTTAGGTTTAGGGTTGAGGTTAGGGTTAGGGTTGGGGTTAGGGTTAGGGTTATGGTTATGGTTAGGGTTATGGTTAAGGTTATGGTTATGGGCATATTTATTGGTAGGGTTAGGATTAGGGCTAGGGTTAGGGTTAGGGTTAGGGTAGGCTTAGGGTGAGGTTTAGGGCTAGGGTTATGGTTAGGGTTATGGTTATGGTTATGGTTATGGTTATGGTTAAGGTTAAGGTGATGATGGTGATGATGGTGATTGTTACGGTCAATGTTAGGGTTAGGGTTATGGTTAGGGTTAAGGTTAGGGTTAGGGTTATGGTTATGGTCTTGGTGATTGTTATGGTTAATGTTAGGGTTAGGTTTAGGGTTAGGGTTACGTTTAGGGTTAGGATTAGGGTTATGGTTAGGGTTATGGTTAAGGTTATGGTTATGGGCATATTTATTATGATGATGGTGATTGTTATGGTCAATGTTAGGGTTATGGTTAGGGTTAGGGTTAGGGTTATGGTTATGGTTAGGGTTATGGTTAAGGTTATGGTTAGGGTTAAGGTTAGGGTTGGGGTTAGGGTTAGGGTTAGGGTTATGGTTATGGTTAGGGTTATGGTTAAGGTTATGGTTATGGGCATATTTATTGTTAGTTTTAGGATTAGGGCTAGGGTTAGGGTTAGGTTTAGGGTAGGCTTAGGGGGAGGTTTAGGGTTAGGGTTAGGGTTATGGTTATGGTCTTGGTGATTGTTATGGTTAATGTTAGGGTTAGGGTTAGGGTTAGGGTTAGGGTTAGGGTTAGGGTTAGCGTTAGCGTTAGGGTTAGGGTTAGCGTTAGGGTTAGGGTTAGGGTTAGGGTTATTGTTAGGGATAGCGTTAGGGTTATGGTTAAGGTTATGGTTATGGGCATATTTATTGTTAGGGTTAGGGTTAGGTTTAGGGTAGGCTTAGGGTGAGGTTTATTGTTAGGGTTAGGGTTATGGTTATGGTCTTGGTGATTGTTATGGTTGATGTTAGGGTTAGGGTTTAGGTTAGGGCTAGGGTTAGGGTTAGGGTTAGGGTTATGGTTAGGGTTATGATTATGGTTAGGGTTAGGGTTATGGTTATGGGCATATTTATTATTAGAGTTATTGTTAGGCTTAGGGTAGGCTTAGGGTGAGGTTTAGGGTTAGGGTTAGGGTTATGGTTATGGTCTTGGTGATTGTTATGGTTGATGTTAGGTTTAGGGTTTAGGTTAGGGCTAGGGTTAGGGTTAGGGTTAGGGTTAGGGTTACGGTTATGGTTAGGGTTATGGTTATGGTTAGGGTTATGGTTAAGGTTATGGTTATGGGCATATTTATTGTTAGGGTTCGGGTTAGGTTTAGGGTAGGCTTAGGGTGAGGTTTAGGGTTAGGGTTAGGGTTATGGTTATGGTCTTGGTGATTGTTATGGTTGATGTTAGGGTTAGGGTTTAGGTTAGGGCTAGGGTTAGGTTTAGGGTTAGGGTTAGGGTTATGGTTAGGGTTATGATTATGGTTAGGGTTAGGGTTATGGTTATGGGCATATTTATTATTAGAGTTATTGTTAGGCTTAGGGTAGGCTTAGGGTGAGGTTTAGGGCTAGGGTTAGGGTTATGGTTATGGTCTTGGTGATTGTTATGGTTGATGTTAGGTTTAGGGTTTAGGTTAGGGCTAGGGTTAGGGTTAGGGTTATGGTTAGGGTTATGATTATGGTTAGGGTTAGGGTTATGGTTATGGGCATATTTATTATTAGAGTTATTGTTAGGCTTAGGGTAGGCTTAGGGTGAGGTTTAGGGTTAGGGTTAGGGTTATGGTTATGGTCTTGGTGATTGTTATGGTTGATGTTAGGTTTAGGGTTTAGGTTAGGGCTAGGGTTAGGGTTAGGGTTAGGGTTACGGTTATGGTTAGGGTTATGGTTATGGTTAGGGTTATGGTTAAGGTTATGGTTATGGGCATATTTATTGTTAGGGTTCGGGTTAGGTTTAGGGTAGGCTTAGGGTGAGGTTTAGGGTTAGGGTTAGGGTTATGGTTATGGTCTTGGTGATTGTTATGGTTGATGTTAAGGTTAGGGTTTAGGTTAGGGCTAGGGTTAGGGTTAGGGTTAGGGTTATGGTTAGGGTTATGATTATGGTTAGGGTTAGGGTTATGGTTATGGGCATATTTATTATTAGAGTTATTGTTAGGCTTAGGGTAGGCTTAGGGTGAGGTTTAGGGTTAGGGTTAGGGTTATGGTTATGGTCTTGGTGATTGTTATGGTTGATGTTAGGGTTAGGGTTAGGGTTAGGGTTAGGGTTAGGGTTAGGGTTACGGTTAGGGTTAGGGTTAGGGTTAGGGTTAGGGTTAGGGTTAGCGTTAGGGTTAGGGTTAGGGTTAGGGTTACGGTTAGGGTTATGGTTAGGGCTAGGGTTAGGGTTAGGGTTAGGGTTATGGTTAGGGTTATGATTATGGTTAGGGTTAGGGTTATGGTTATGGGCATATTTATTATTAGAGTTATTGTTAGGCTTAGGGTAGGCTTAGGGTGAGGTTTAGGGTTAGGGTTAGGGTTATGGTTATGGTCTTGGTGATTGTTATGGTTGATGTTAGGGTTAGGGTTAGGGTTAGGGTTAGGGTTAGGGTTAGGGTTAGGGTTAGGGTTAGGGTTACGGTTAGGGTTAGGGTTAGGGCTAGGGTTAGGGTTAGGGTTAGGGTTATGGTTAGGGTTATGATTATGGTTAGGGTTAGGGTTATGGTTATGGGCATATTTATTATTAGAGTTATTGTTAGGCTTAGGGTAGGCTTAGGGTGAGGTTTAGGGTTAGGGTTAGGGTTATGGTTATGGTCTTGGTGATTGTTATGGTTGATGTTAGGGTTAGGGTTAGGGTTAGGGTTAGGGTTAGGGTTAGGGTTAGGGTTAGGGTTAGGGTTCGGGTTAGGTTTAGGGTAGGCTTAGGGTGAGGTTTAGGGTTAGGGTTAGGGTTATGGTTATGGTCTTGGTGATTGTTATGGTTGATGTTAGGGTTAGGGTTTAGGTTAGGGCTAGGGTTAGGGTTAGGGTTAGGGTTACGGTTATGGTTAGGGTTATGGTTATGGTTAGGGTTATGGTTAAGGTTATGGTTATGGGCATATTTATTGTTAGGGTTAGGGTTAGGTTTAGGGTAGGCTTAGGGTGAGGTTTAGGGTTAGGGTTAGGGTTATGGTTATGGTCTTGGTGATTGTTATGGTTAATGTTAGGGTTAGGGTTAGGGTTAGGGTTAGGGTTAGCGTTAGGGTTAAGGTTAGCGTTAGGGTTAGGGTTAGGGTTATTGTTAGGGATAGCGTAAGGGTTAGGGTTAGGGTTAGGGTTAGGGCTAGGGTTATGGGCATATTTATTGTTAGGGTTAGGGTTAGGTTTAGGGTAGGCTTAGGGTGAGGTTTAGGGTTAGGGTTAGGGTTATGGTTATGGTCTTGGTGATTGTTTTGGTTAATGTTAGGGTTAGGGTTAGGTTTAGGGTTGAGGTTAGGGTTAGAATTAGGGTTAGGGTTAGCGTTAGGGGTGATTGTTTTGGTTAATGTTAGTGTTAGGGTTAGGTTTTGGGTTGAGGTTAGGGTTAGGGTTAGGGTTAGGGTTATGGTTATGGTTAGGGTTATGGTTAAGGTTATGGTTATGGGCATATTTATTGTTAGGGTTAGGATTAGGGCTAGGGTTAGGGTTAGGTTTAGGGTAGGCTTAGGGTTAGGTTTAGGGCTAGGGTTATGGTTAGGGTTATGGTTATGGTTATGGTTAAGGTCAAGGTGATGATGGTGATTGTTACGGTCAATGTTAGGGTTAGGGTTATGGTTAGGGTTAAGGTTAGGGTTAGGGTTATGGTTATGGTCTTGGTGATTGTTATGGTTAATGTTAGGGTTAGGTTTAGGGTCAGGGTTACGTTTAGGGTTAGGATTAGGGTTATGGGTAGGGTTATGGTTAAGGTTATGGTTATGGGCATATTTATTGTTAGGGTTTAGGGTAGGCTTAGGGTGAGGTTTAGGGTTAGGGTTTAGGTTAGGGCTAGGGTTAGGGTTAGGGTTATGGTTAGAGTTATGGTTATGGTTATGGTTAAGGTTAAGGTTATGGTTATGGGCATATTTATTATTAGAGTTATTGTTTGGCTTAGGGTTAGGGTAAGGGTTAGGTTTAGGGTTAGGGCTAGGGTTATGGTCTTGGTGATTGTTTTGGTTAATGTTAGGGTTAGGTTTAGGGTTAGGGTTAGGGTTAGGGTTAGGGTTAGGGTTAGGGGTAGGGTTAGGGTTAGGGTTAGGGTTAGGGTTAGCGTTAGGGTTAGGGTTAGCGTTAGGGTTAGGGTTAGGGTTAGGGTTAGGGTTAGTGTTAGGGTTAGGGTTAGGGCTAGGGTTAGGGCTATGGATAGGGCTAGGGTTAGGGGTATGGTTAGGGTTAGGGTTAGGGTTATGGTTATGGTATTGGTGATTGTTATGGTTAATGTTAGGGTTAGGTTTAGGGTTAGGGTTATGGTTAAGGTTAGGGTTGGGGTTGGGGTTTGGGTTAGGGTTAGGGTTAGGGTTAGGGTTAGGGTTAGCGTTAGGGTTACGGTTAGGGTTAGGGTTAGGGTTAGGGCCAGGGTTGAGGGTATGGTTAGGGTTAGAGTTAGGGTTATGGTTATGGTCTTGGTGATTGTTATGGTTAATGTTAGGGTTAGGTTTAGGTTTAGGGTTAGGGTTGGGGTTAGGGTTAGGGTTATGGTTATGGTTAGGGTTATGGTTAAGGTTATGGTTATGGGCATATTTATTGTTAGGGTTAGGATTAGGGCTAGGGTTAGGGTTAGGTTTAGGGTAGGCTTAGGGTGAGGTTTAGGGCTAGGGTTACCGTTAGGGTTATGATGATGGTGATTGTTATGGTCAATGTTAGGGTTATGGTTAGGGTTAGGGTTAGGGTTATGGTTATGGTTAGGGTTATGGTTAAGGTTATGGTTAGGGTTAAGGTTAGGGTTGGGGTTAGGGTTAGGGTTAGGGTTATGGTTATGGTTAGGGTTATGGTTAAGGTTATGGTTATGGGCATATTTATTGTTAGGGTTAGGATTAGGGCTAGGGTTAGGGTTAGGTTTAGGGTAGGCCTAGGATGAGGTTTAGGGTTAGGGTTACGGTTACGGTTAGGGTTATGATGATGGTGATTGTTATGGTCAATGTTAGGGTTAGGGTTATGGTTAGGGTCTTGGTGATTGTTTTGGTTAATGTTAGGGTTAGGGTTAGGTTTAGGGTTGAGGTTAGGGTTAGGGTTAGGGTTAGGGTTAGCGTTAGGGGTGATTGTTTTGGTTAATGTTAGGGTTAGGGTTAGGTTTAGGGTTGAGGTTAGGGTTAGGGTTGGGGTTAGGGTTAGGGTTATGGTTATGGTTAGGGTTATGGTTAAGGTTATGGTTATGGGCATATTTATTGTTAGGGTTAGGATTAGGGCTAGGGTTAGGGTTAGGGTTAGGGTAGGCTTAGGGTGAGGTTTAGGGCTAGGGTTATGGTTAGGGTTATGGTTATGGTTATGGTTATGGTTAAGGTTAAGGTGATGATGGTGATGATGGTGATTGTTACGGTCAATGTTAGGGTTAGGGTTATGGTTAGGGTTAAGGTTAGGGTTAGGGTTATGGTTATGGTCTTGGTGATTGTTATGGTTAATGTTAGGGTTAGGTTTAGGGTTAGGGTTACGTTTAGGGTTAGGATTAGGGTTATGGTTAGGGTTATGGTTAAGGTTATGGTTATGGGCATATTTATTATGATGATGGTGATTGTTATGGTCAATGTTAGGGTTATGGTTAGGGTTAGGGTTAGGGTTATGGTTATGGTTAGGGTTATGGTTAAGGTTATGGTTAGGGTTAAGGTTAGGGTTGGGGTTAGGGTTAGGGTTAGGGTTATGGTTATGGTTAGGGTTATGGTTAAGGTTATGGTTATGGGCATATTTATTGTTAGTTTTAGGATTAGGGCTAGGGTTAGGGTTAGGTTTAGGGTAGGCTTAGGGGGAGGTTTAGGGTTAGGGTTAGGGTTATGGTTATGGTCTTGGTGATTGTTATGGTTAATGTTAGGGTTAGGGTTAGGGTTAGGGTTAGGGTTAGGGTTAGGGTTAGCGTTAGCGTTAGGGTTAGGGTTAGCGTTAGGGTTAGGGTTAGGGTTAGGG
The DNA here is from genome assembly GCA_949987695.1 of Merzomyia westermanni. Lineage (NCBI taxonomy): Eukaryota > Metazoa > Arthropoda > Insecta > Diptera > Tephritidae > Merzomyia > Merzomyia westermanni. The sequence continues at coordinate 87,871,573 of OX465292.1, forward strand.
TTAGGGTTATTGTTAGGGATAGCGTTAGGGTTATGGTTAAGGTTATGGTTATGGGCATATTTATTGTTAGGGTTAGGGTTAGGTTTAGGGTAGGCTTAGGGTGAGGTTTATTGTTAGGGTTAGGGTTATGGTTATGGTCTTGGTGATTGTTATGGTTGATGTTAGGGTTAGGGTTTAGGTTAGGGCTAGGGTTAGGGTTAGGGTTAGGGTTATGGTTAGGGTTATGATTATGGTTAGGGTTAGGGTTATGGTTATGGGCATATTTATTATTAGAGTTATTGTTAGGCTTAGGGTAGGCTTAGGGTGAGGTTTAGGGTTAGGGTTAGGGTTATGGTTATGGTCTTGGTGATTGTTATGGTTGATGTTAGGTTTAGGGTTTAGGTTAGGGCTAGGGTTAGGGTTAGGGTTAGGGTTAGGGTTACGGTTATGGTTAGGGTTATGGTTATGGTTAGGGTTATGGTTAAGGTTATGGTTATGGGCATATTTATTGTTAGGGTTCGGGTTAGGTTTAGGGTAGGCTTAGGGTGAGGTTTAGGGTTAGGGTTAGGGTTATGGTTATGGTCTTGGTGATTGTTATGGTTGATGTTAGGGTTAGGGTTTAGGTTAGGGCTAGGGTTAGGTTTAGGGTTAGGGTTAGGGTTATGGTTAGGGTTATGATTATGGTTAGGGTTAGGGTTATGGTTATGGGCATATTTATTATTAGAGTTATTGTTAGGCTTAGGGTAGGCTTAGGGTGAGGTTTAGGGCTAGGGTTAGGGTTATGGTTATGATCTTGGTGATTGTTATGGTTGATGTTAGGTTTAGGGTTTAGGTTAGGGCTAGGGTTAGGGTTAGGGTTATGGTTAGGGTTATGATTATGGTTAGGGTTAGGGTTATGGTTATGGGCATATTTATTATTAGAGTTATTGTTAGGCTTAGGGTAGGCTTAGGGTGAGGTTTAGGGTTAGGGTTAGGGTTATGGTTATGGTCTTGGTGATTGTTATGGTTGATGTTAGGTTTAGGGTTTAGGTTAGGGCTAGGGTTAGGGTTAGGGTTACGGTTATGGTTAGGGTTATGGTTATGGTTAGGGTTATGGTTAAGGTTATGGTTATGGGCATATTTATTGTTAGGGTTCGGGTTAGGTTTAGGGTAGGCTTAGGGTGAGGTTTAGGGTTAGGGTTAGGGTTATGGTTATGGTCTTGGTGATTGTTATGGTTGATGTTAAGGTTATGGTTTAGGTTAGGGTTAGGGTTAGGGTTAGGGTTATGGTTAGGGTTATGATTATGGTTAGGGTTAGGGTTATGGTTATGGGCATATTTATTATTAGAGTTATTGTTAGGCTTAGGGTAGGCTTAGGGTGAGGTTTAGGGTTAGGGTTAGGGTTATGGTTATGGTCTTGGTGATTGTTATGGTTGATGTTAGGGTTAGGGTTAGGGTTAGGGTTAGGGTTAGGGTTAGGGTTAGGGTTACGGTTAGGGTTAGGGTTAGGGTTAGGGTTAGGGTTAGGGTTAGGGTTAGGGTTAGCGTTAGGGTTAGGGTTAGGGTTAGGGTTAGGGTTAGGGTTATTGTTAGGGATAGCGTTAGGGTTATGGTTAAGGTTATGGTTATGGGCATATTTATTGTTAGGGTTAGGGTTAGGTTTAGGGTAGGCTTAGGGTGAGGTTTAGGGTTAGGGTTAGGGTTATGGTTATGGTCTTGGTGATTGTTATGGTTGATGTTAAGGTTAGGGTTTAGGTTAGGGCTAGGGTTAGGGTTAGGGTTAGGGTTATGGTTAGGGTTATGATTATGGTTAGGGTTAGGGTTATGGTTATGGGCATATTTATTATTAGAGTTATTGTTAGGCTTAGGGTAGGCTTAGGGTGAGGTTTAGGGTTAGGGTTAGGGTTATGGTTATGGTCTTGGTGATTGTTATGGTTGATGTTAGGGTTAGGGTTTAGGTTAGGGCTAGGGTTAGGGTTAGGGTTACGGTTATGGTTAGGGTTATGGTTATGGTTAGGGTTATGGTTAAGGTTATGGTTATGGGCATATTTATTGTTAGGGTTAGGGTTAGGTTTAGGGTAGGCTTAGGGTGAGGTTTAGGGTTAGGGTTAGGGTTATGGTTATGGTCTTGGTGATTGTTATGGTTAATGTTAGGGTTAGGGTTAGGGTTAGGGTTAGGGTTAGGGTTAGCGTTAGGGTTAAGGTTAGCGTTAGGGTTAGGGTTAGGGTTATTGTTAGGGATAGCGTAAGGGTTAGGGTTAGGGTTAGGGTTAGCGTTAGGGGTGATTGTTTTGGTTAATGTTAGTGTTAGGGTTAGGTTTTGGGTTGAGGTTAGGGTTAGGGTTAGGGTTAGGGTTATGGTTATGGTTAGGGTTATGGTTAAGGTTATGGTTATGGGCATATTTATTGTTAGGGTTAGGGTTAGGTTTAGGGTAGGCTTAGGGTGAGGTTTAGGGTTAGGGTTAGGGTTATGGTTATGGTCTTGGTGATTGTTTTGGTTAATGTTAGGGTTAGGGTTAGGTTTAGGGTTGAGGTTAGGGTTAGAATTAGGGTTAGGGTTAGCGTTAGGGGTGATTGTTTTGGTTAATGTTAGTGTTAGGGTTAGGTTTTGGGTTGAGGTTAGGGTTAGGGTTAGGGTTAGGGTTATGGTTATGGTTAGGGTTATGGTTAAGGTTATGGTTATGGGCATATTTATTGTTAGGGTTAGGATTAGGGCTAGGGTTAGGGTTAGGTTTAGGGTAGGCTTAGGGTGAGGTTTAGGGCTAGGGTTATGGTTAGGGTTATGGTTATGGTTAAGGTCAAGGTGATATGGTGATTGTTACGGTCAATGTTAGGGTTAGGGTTATGGTTAGGGTTAAGGTTAGGGTTAGGGTTATGGTTATGGTCTTGGTGATTGTTATGGTTAATGTTAGGGTTAGGTTTAGGGTCAGGGTTACGTTTAGGGTTAGGATTAGGGTTATGGTTAGGGTTATGGTTAAGGTTATGGTTATGGGCATATTTATTGTTAGGGTTTAGGGTAGGCTTAGGGTGAGGTTTAGGGTTAGGGTTAGGGTTATGGTTATGGTCTTGGTGATTGTTATGGTTAATGTTAGGGTTAGGGTTTAGGTTAGGGCTAGGGTTAGGGTTAGGGTTATGGTTAGGGTTATGGTTATGGTTATGGTTATGGTTAAGGTTAAGGTTATGGTTATGGGCATATTTATTATTAGAGTTATTGTTTGGCTTAGGGTTAGGGTAAGGGTTAGGTTTAGGGTTAGGGCTAGGGTTATGGTCTTGGTGATTGTTTTGGTTAATGTTAGGGTTAGGTTTAGGGTTAGGGTTAGGGTTAGGGTTAGGGGTAGGGTTAGGGTTAGGGTTAGGGTTAGGGTTAGGGTTAGGGTTAGGGTTAGGGTTAGGGTTAGGGTTAGCGTTAGGGTTAGGGTTAGCGTTAGGGTTAGGGTTAGGGTTAGGGTTAGGGTTAGTGTTAGGGTTAGGGTTAGGGCTAGGGTTAGGGTTATGGATAGGGCTAGGGTTAGGGGTATGGTTAGGGTTAGGGTTAGGGTTATGGTTATGGTATTGGTGATTGTTATGGTTAATGTTAGGGTTAGGTTTAGGGTTAGGGTTATGGTTAAGGTTAGGGTTGGGGTTTGGGTTTGGGTTTGGGTTAGGGTTAGGGTTAGGGTTAGCGTTAGGGTTACGGTTAGGGTTAGGGTTAGGGCCAGGGTTGAGGGTATGGTTAGGGTTAGAGTTAGGGTTATGGTTATGGTCTTGGTGATTGTTATGGTTAATGTTAGGGTTAGGTTTAGGTTTAGGGTTAGGGTTGGGGTTAGGGTTAGGGTTATGGTTATGGTTAGGGTTATGGTTAAGGTTATGGTTATGGGCATATTTATTGTTAGGGTTAGGATTAGGGCTAGGGTTAGGGTTAGGTTTAGGGTAGGCTTAGGGTGAGGTTTAGGGCTAGGGTTACCGTTAGGGTTATGATGATGGTGATTGTTATGGTCAATGTTAGGGTTATGGTTAGGGTTAGGGTTAGGGTTATGGTTATGGTTAGGGTTATGGTTAAGGTTATGGTTAGGGTTAAGGTTAGGGTTGGGGTTAGGGTTAGGGTTAGGGTTATGGTTATGGTTAGGGTTATCGTTAAGGTTATGGTTATGGGCATATTTATTGTTAGGGTTAGGATTAGGGCTAGGGTTAGGGTTAGGTTTAGGGTAGGCTTAGGATGAGGTTTAGGGTTAGGGTTACGGTTACGGTTAGGGTTATGATGATGGTGATTGTTATGGTCAATGTTAGGGTTAGGGTTATGGTTATGGTCTTGGTGATTGTTTTGGTTAATGTTAGGGTTAGGGTTAGGTTTAGGGTTGAGGTTAGGGTTAGGGTTAGGGTTAGGGTTAGGGTTAGGGTTAGGGTTAGGGTTAGCGTTAGGGGTGATTGTTTTGGTTAATGTTAGGGTTAGGGTTAGGTTTAGGGTTGAGGTTAGGGTTAGGGTTGGGGTTAGGGTTAGGGTTATGGTTATGGTTAGGGTTATGGTTAAGGTTATGGTTATGGGCATATTTATTGTTAGGGTTAGGATTAGGGCTAGGGTTAGGGTTAGGTTTAGGGTAGGCTTAGGGTGAGGTTTAGGGCTAGGGTTATGGTTAGGGTTATGGTTATGGTTATGGTTAAGGTCAAGGTGATGATGGTGATGATGGTGATTGTTACGGTCAATGTTAGGGTTAGGGTTATGGTTAGGGTTAAGGTTAGGGTTAGGGTTATGGTTATGGTCTTGGTGATTGTTATGGTTAATGTTAGGGTTAGGTTTAGGGTTAGGGTTACATTTAGGGTTAGGATTAGGGTTATGGTTAGGGTTATGGTTAAGGTTATGGTTATGGGCATATTTATTATGATGATGGTGATTGTTATGGTCAATGTTAGGGTTATGGTTAGGGTTAGGGTTAGGGTTATGGTTATGGTTAGGGTTATGGTTAAGGTTATGGGTAGGGTTAAGGTTAGGGTTGGGGTTAGGGTTAGGGTTAGGGTTATGGTTATGGTTAGGGTTATGGTTAAGGTTATGGTTATGGGCATATTTATTGTTAGTTTTAGGATTAGGGCTAGGGTTAGGGTTAGGTTTAGGGTAGGCTTAGGGGGAGGTTTAGGGTTAGGGTTAGGGTTATGGTTATGGTCTTGGTGATTGTTATGGTTAATGTTAGGGTTAGGGTTAGGGTTAGGGTTAGGGTTAGGGTTAGGGTTAGCGTTAGCGTTAGGGTTAGGGTTAGCGTTAGGGTTAGGGTTAGGGTTAGGGTTAGGGTTAGGGTTATTGTTAGGGATAGCGTTAGGGTTATGGTTAAGGTTATGGTTATGGGCATATTTATTGTTAGGGTTAGGGTTAGGTTTAGGGTAGGCTTAGGGTGAGGTTTATTGTTAGGGTTAGGGTTATGGTTATGGTCTTGGTGATTGTTATGGTTGATGTTAGGGTTAGGGTTTAGGTTAGGGCTAGGGTTAGGGTTAGGGTTAGGGTTATGGTTAGGGTTATGATTATGGTTAGGGTTAGGGTTATGGTTATGGGCATATTTATTATTAGAGTTATTGTTAGGCTTAGGGTAGGCTTAGGGTGAGGTTTAGGGTTAGGGTTAGGGTTATGGTTATGGTCTTGGTGATTGTTATGGTTGATGTTAGGTTTAGGGTTTAGGTTAGGGCTAGGGTTAGGGTTAGGGTTAGGGTTAGGGTTACGGTTATGGTTAGGGTTATGGTTATGGTTAGGGTTATGGTTAAGGTTATGGTTATGGGCATATTTATTGTTAGGGTTCGGGTTAGGTTTAGGGTAGGCTTAGGGTGAGGTTTAGGGTTAGGGTTAGGGTTATGGTTATGGTCTTGGTGATTGTTATGGTTGATGTTAGGGTTAGGGTTTAGGTTAGGGCTAGGGTTAGGTTTAGGGTTAGGGTTAGGGTTATGGTTAGGGTTATGATTATGGTTAGGGTTAGGGTTATGGTTATGGGCATATTTATTATTAGAGTTATTGTTAGGCTTAGGGTAGGCTTAGGGTGAGGTTTAGGACTAGGGTTAGGGTTATGGTTATGGTCTTGGTGATTGTTATGGTTGATGTTAGGTTTAGGGTTTAGGTTAGGGCTAGGGTTAGGGTTAGGGTTATGGTTAGGGTTATGATTATGGTTAGGGTTAGGGTTATGGTTATGGGCATATTTATTATTAGAGTTATTGTTAGGCTTAGGGTAGGCTTAGGGTGAGGTGTAGGGTTAGGGTTAGGGTTATGGTTATGGTCTTGGTGATTGTTATGGTTAATGTTAGGGTTAGGGTTAGGGTTAGGGTTAGGGTTAGGGTTAAGGTTAGGGTTAGGGTTAGGGTTAGGGTTAGGGTTAGGGTTAGCGTTAGGGTTAGGGTTAGCGTTAGGGTTAGGGTTAGGGTTAGGGTTAGGGTTATGGTTATGGTCTTGGTGATTGTTATGGTTAATGTTAGGGTTAGGGCTTAGGTTAGGGCTGGGGTTAGGGTTAGGGTTAGGGTTATGGTTATGGTTAGGGTTATGGTTATGGTTATGGTTATGGTTAAGGTTATGGTTATGGGCATATTTATTATTAGAGTTATTGTTAGGCTTAGGGTTAGAGTAAGGGTTAGGTTTAAGGTTAGGGCTAGGGTTATGGTCTTGGTGATTGTTTTGGTTAATGTTAGGGTTAGGTTTAGGGTTAGGGTTAGGGTTAGGGTTAGGGTTAGGGTTAGGGTTAGGGTTAGGGTTAGGGTTAGGATTAGGGTTAGGGTTATTGTTAGGGATAGCGTTAGGGTTAGGTTTAGGGTTAGGGTTAGGGTTATGGGCATATTTATTGTTAGGGTTAGGGTTAGGTTTAGGGTAGGCTTAGGGGGAGGTTTAGGGTTAGGGTTAGGGTTATGGTTATAGTCTTGGTGGTTGTTATGGTTAATGTTAGGGTTAGGGTTAGGGTTAGGGTTAGGGTTAGGGTTAGGTTTAGGGTTGAGGTTAGGGTTAGGGTTAGGGTTAGGGTTAGGGTTAGGGTTACGGTAGGGTTAGGGTTAGGGTTAGGGTTAGGGTTAGGGTTAGCGTTAGGGTTAGGGTTAGCGTTAGGGTTAGGGTTAGGGTTAGGGTTATTTTTAGGGATAGCGTTAGGGTTATGGTTAAGGTTATGGTTATGGGCATATTTATTGTTAGGGTTAGGGTTAGGTTTAGGGTAGGCTTAGGGTGAGGTTTATGGTGTTATGGTTGATGTTAAGGTTAGGGTTTAGGTTATGGCTAGGGTTAGGGTTAGGGTTAGGGCTATGGTTAGGGTTATGATTATGGTTAGGGTTAGGGTTATGGTTATGGGCATATTTATTATTAGAGTTATTGTTAGGCTTAGGGTAGGCTTAGGGTGAGGTTTAGGTTTAGGGTTAGGGTTATGGTTATGGTCTTGGTGATTGTTATGGTTGATGTTAGGGTTAGGGTTTAGGTTAGGGCTAGGGTTAGGGTTAGGGTTAGGGTTACGGTTATGGTTAGGGTTATGGTTAAGGTTAGGGTTATGGTTAAGGTTATGGTTATGGGCATATTTATTGTTAGGGTTAGGGTTAGGTTTAGGGTAGGCTTAGGGTGAGGTTTAGGGTTAGGGTTAGGGTTATGGTTATGGTCTTGGTGATTGTTATGGTTAATGTTAGGGTTAGGGTTAGGGTTAGGGTTAGGGTTAGCGTTAGGGTTAGGGTTAGCGTTAGGGTTAGGGCTAGGGTTAGGGTTATTGTTAGGGATAGCGTTAGGGTTAGGGTTAGGGTTAGGGTTAGGGTTAGGGTTAGGGTTAGGGTTATGGGCATATTTATTGTTAGGGTTAGGGTTAGGTGTAGCGTAGGCTTAGGGTGAGGTTTAGGGTTAGGGTTAGGGTTATGGTTATGGTCTTGGTGATTGTTTTGGTTAATGTTAGGGTTAGGGTTAGGTTTAGGGTTGAGGTTAGGGTTAGAATTAGGGTTAGGGTTAGCGTTAGGGGTGATTGTTTTGGTTAATGTTAGTGTTAGGGTTAGGTTTAGGGTTGAGGTTAGGGTTAGGGTTAGGGTTGGGGTTAGGGTTAGGGTTATGGTTATGGTTAGGGTTATGGTTAAGGTTATGGTTATGGGCATATTTATTGTTAGGGTTAGGATTAGGGCTAGGGTTAGGGTTAGGTTTAGGGTAGGCTTAGGGTGAGGTTTAGGGCTAGGGTTATGGTTACGGTTATGGTTATGGTTAAGGTTAAGGTGATGATGGTGATTGTTACGGTCAATGTTAGGGTTAGGGTTATGGTTAGGGTTAAGGTTAGGGTTAGGGTTATGGTTATGGTCTTGGTGATTGTTATGGTTAATGTTAGGGTTAGGTTTAGGGTCAGGGTTACGTTTAGGGTTAGGATTAGGGTTATGGTTAGGGTTATGGTTAAGGTTATGGTTATGGGCATATTTATTGTTAGGGTTTAGGGTAGGCTTAGGGTGAGGTTTAGGGTTAGGGTTAGGGTTATGGTTATGGTCTTGGTGATTGTTATGGTTAATGTTAGGGTTAGGGTTTAGGTTAGGGCTAGGGTTAGGGTTAGGGTTATGGTTAGGGTTATGGTTATGGTTATGGTTAAGGTTAAGGTTATGGTTATGGGCATATTTATTATTAGAGTTATTGTTTGGCTTAGGGTTAGGGTAAGGGTTAGGTTTAGGGTTAAGGCTAGGGTTATGGTCTTGGTGATTGTTTTGGTTAATGTTAGGGTTAGGTTTAGGGTTAGGGTTAGGGTTAGGGTTAGGGTTAGGGGTAGGGTTAGGGTTGGGGTTAGGGTTAGGGATAGGGTTAGGGTTAGGGTTAGGGTTAGGGTTAGCGTTAGGGTTAGGGTTAGTGTTAGGGTTAGGGTTAGGGCTAGGGTTAGGGTTATGGATAGAGCTAGGGTTAGGGGTATGGTTAGGGTTAGGGTTAGGGTTATGGTTATGGTATTGGTGATTGTTATGGTTAATGTTAGGGTTAGGTTTAGGGTTAGGGTTATGGTTAAGGTTAGGGTTGGGGTTGGGGTTTGGGTTAGGGTTAGGGTTAGGGTTAGGGTTAGCGTTAGGGTTACGGTTAGGGTTAGGGTTAGGGTTAGGGCCAGGGTTGAGGGTATGGTTAGGGTTAGAGTTAGGGTTATGGTTATGGTCTTGGTGATTGTTATGGTTAATGTTAGGGTTAGGTTTAGGTTTAGGGTTAGGGTTGGGGTTGGGGTTAGGGTTAGGGTTATGGTTATGGTTAGGGTTATGGTTAAGGTTATGGTTATGGGCATATTTATTGTTAGGGTTAGGATTAGGGCTAGGGTTAGGGTTAGGTTTAGGGTAGGCTTAGGGTGAGGTTTAGGGCTAGGGTTACCGTTAGGGCTATGATGATGGTGATTGTTATGGTCAATGTTAGGGTTATGGTTAGGGTTAGGGTTAGGGTTATGGTTATGGTTAGGGTTATGGTTAAGGTTATGGTTAGGGTTAAGGTTAGGGTTGGGGTTAGGGTTAGGGTTATGGTTATGGTTAGGGTTATGGTTAAGGTTATGGTTATGGGCATATTTATTGTTAGGGTTAGGATTAGGGCTAGGGTTAGGGTTAGGTTTAGGGTAGGCTTAGGATGAGGTTTAGGGTTAGGGTTACGGTTACGGTTAGGGTTATGATGATGGTGATTGTTATGGTCAATGTTAGGGTTAGGGTTATGGTTAGGGTTAAGGTTAGGGTTAGGGTTATGGTTATGGTCTTGGTGATTGTTATGGTTAATGTTAGATTTAGGTTTAGGGTTAGGGTTACGTTTAGGGTTAGGATTAGGGTTATGGTTAGGGTTATGGTTAAGGTTATGGTTATGGGCATATTTATTGTTAGGGTTAGGGTTAGGTTTAGGGTAGGCTTAGGGTGAGGTTTAGGGTTAGGGTTAGGGTTATGGTTATGGTCTTGGTGATTGTTATGGTTAATGTTAGGGTTAGGGTTTAGGTTAGGGCTAGGGTTAGGGTTAGGGTTAGGGTTATGGTTAGGGTTATGGTTATGGTTAAGGTTAAGGTTATGGTTATGGGCATATTTATTATTAGAGTTATTGTTAGGCTTAGGGTTAGGGTAAGGGTTAGGTTTAGGGTTAGGGCTAGGGTTATGGTCTTGGTGATTGTTATGGTTAATGTTAGGGTTAGGGTTTAGGTTAGGGCTAGGGTTAGGGTTAGGGTTAGGGTTATGGTTAGCGTTATGGTTATGGTTATGGTTAAGGTTATGGTTATGGGCATATTTATTATTAGAGTTATTGTTAGGCTTAGGGTTAGGGTAAGGGTTAGGTTTAGGGTTAGGTTTAGGGTTAGGGTTAAGGTTAGGGTTAGGGTTAGGGTTAGGGTTAGCGTTAGCGTTAGGGTTAGGGTTATTGTTAGGGATAGCGTTAGGGTTAGGGTTAGGGTTAGGGTTAGGGTTATGGGCATATTTATTGTTAGGGTTAGGGTTAGGTTTAGGGTAGGCTTAGGGGGAGGTTTAGGGTTAGGGTTAGGGTTATGGTTATGGTCTTGGTGATTGTTATGGTTAATGTTAGGGTTAGGGTTAGGGTTAGGGTTAGGGTTAGGTTTAGGGATGAGGTTAGGGTTAGGGTTAGGGTTAGGGTTAGGGTTAGCGTTAGGGTTAGGGTTAGCGTTAGGGTTAGGGTTATGGTTAGGGTTCGGGTTATTGTTAGGGATAGCGTTAGGGTTATGGTTAAGGTTATGGTTATGGGCATATTTATTGTTAGGGTTAGGGTTAGGTTTAGGGTAGGCTTAGGGTGAGGTTTAGGGTTAGGGTTAGTGTTATGGTTATGGTCTTGGTGATTGTTATGGTTGATGTTAGGGTTAGGGTTTAGGTTAGGGCTAGGGTTAGGGTTAGGGTTAGG
>OX465292.1:87884810-87927310 GCA_949987695.1 Merzomyia westermanni
GAGGTTAGGGTTAGGGTTAGGGTTAGGGTTAGGGTTAGGGTTAGGGTTAGGGTTAGGGTTAGCGTTAGGGTTAGGATTAGCGTTAGGGTTAGGGTTAGGGTTAGGGTTATGGGCATATTTATTGTTAGGGTTAGGGTTAGGTTTAGGGTAGGCTTAGGGTGAGGTTTAGGGTTAGGGTTAGGGTTATGGTTATGGTCTTGGTGATTGTTTTGGTTAGGGTTAGGTTTAGGGTTGAGGTTAGGGTTAGGGTTAGGGTTAGGGTTAGCGTTAGGGTTAGGGTTAGCGTTAGCGTTAGGGTTATTGTTAGGGATAGCGTTAGGGTTATGGTTAGGGTTATGGTTAAGGTTATGGTTATGGGCATATTTATTGTTAGGGTTAGGGTTAGGTTTAGGGTAGGCTTAGGGTAAGGGTTAGGGTTAGGGTTAGGGTTAGGGATATGGTTATGGTCTTGGTGATTGTTTTGGTTAATGTTAGGGTTAGGTTTAGGGTTAGGGTTTGGGTTAGGGTTAGGGTTAGGGTTAGGGTTAGGGTTAGGGTTAGGGTTAGGGTTAGGGTTAGGGTTAGCGTTAGGGTTAGGGTTAGCGTTAGGGTTAGGGTTAGGGTTAGGGTTATTGTTAGGGATAGCGTTAGGGTTAGGGTTAGGGGTTTGGTTAAGGTTATATTTATGGTCGCGGTGATTGTTATGGTTAATGTTAGGGTTAGGGTTAGGGTTATGGTTAGGGTTATGGTTAAGGTTATGGTTATGGGCATATTTATTGTTAGGGTTAGGGTTAGGTTTAGGGTAGGCTTAGGGTGAGGTTTAGGGTTAGGGTTACGGTTAGGGTTATGGTCATGGTGATTGTTATGGTCAATGTTAGGGTAAGGTTTAGGGTTAGGGCTAGGGTTAGGGTTATTGTTAGGGTTATTGTTAGGGTTATTGTTAGGGTCAAGGTTAGGGTTATGGTTATGGTCTTGGTGATTGTTATGGTTAATGTTAGGGTTAGGTTTAGGGTTAGGGTTAGGGTTAGGGTTAGCGTTAGGGTTAGGGTTGGCGTTAGGGTTAGGGTTAGGGTTGGGGTTAGCTTTAGGGTTAGGGTTAGCGTTAGGGTTAGGGTTAGCGTTCGGGTTAGGGTTAGGGTTAGGATTACGGTTTTGGTGATTGTTATGGTTAATGTTAGGGTTAGGGTTAGGGTTAGGGTTAGCGTTAGGGTTAGGGTTAGGGATAGCGTTAGGGTTAGGGTTAGGGTTAGGGTTAGGGTTAGGGTTAGGGTTGGGGTTAGCTTTAGGGTTAGGGTTAGCGTTAGGGTTAGGGCTTGGGCTAGGGTTATGGTTAGGGTCGCGGTGATTGTTATGGTTAGGGTTATGGTTATGGTTAGGGTTATGGTTAAGGTTATGGTTATGGGCATATTTATTGTTAGGGTTAGGATTAGGGTTAGGGTTAGCGTTAGGGTTAGGGTTAGCGTTAGGGTTATGGTTAGGGTCGCGGTGATTGTTATGGTTAGGGTTATGGTTATGGTTATGGTTAGGGTTATGGTTAAGGTTATGGTTATGGGAATATTTATTGTTAGGGTTAGGATTAGGGTTAGGGTTAGGTTTAGGGTAGGCTTAGGGTGAGGTTTAGGGTTAGGGTTATGGTTAGGGTTAGGGTTAGGGTTTGGGTTTGGGTTATGGTTATGGTTATGGTCTTGGTGATTGTTATGGTTAATGTTAGGGTTAGGGTTAGCGTTATGGTTAGGGTTAGGGTTAGGGTTAGGGTTAGGGTTAGGGTTAGGGTTAGGGTTAGGGTTAGGGTTAGGGTTAGGGTTAGGGTTAGGGTTAGGGTTAATGTTAGGGTTAGGGTTAGGGTTAGCGTTAGGGTTAGGGTTAGCGTTAGGGTTAGGGTTAGGGTTATTGGTAGGGATAGCGTTAGGGTTAGGGTTAGGGTTAGGGTTAGGGTTAGGGTTATGGGCATATTTATTGTTAGGGCTAGGGTTAGGTTTAGGGTAGGCTTAGGGTGAGGTTTAGGGTTAGGGTTAGGGTTATGGTTATGGTCTTTGTGATTGTTATGGTTAATGTTAGGGTTAGGGTTAGGGTTGGTTTTAGGGTTGAGGTTAGGGTTAAGGTTAGGGTTAGGGTTAGGGTTAGGGTTAGGTTGGGTTAGGGTTAGGGTTAGGGTTAGCGTTAGGGTTAGGGTAACCGTTAGGGTTAGGGTTATGGTTAGGGTTATGGTTAGGGTTATGGTTAAGGTTATGGTTATGGGCATATTTATTGTTCGGGTTAGGGTTAGGTTTAGGGTAGGCTTAGGGTGAGGTTTAGGGTTAGGGTTAGGGTTATGGTTATGGTCTTGGTGATTGTTATGGTTGATGTTAGGGTTAGGGTTTAGGTTAGGGCTAGGGTTAGGGTTATGGTTAGGGTTATGGTTATGGTTAGGGTTAAGGTTATGGTTATGGGCATATTTATTATTAGAGATATTGTTAGGCTTAGGGTTAGGGTTAGGGTTATGGTTATGGTCTTGGTGATTGTTTTGGTTAATGTTAGGGTTAGGTTTAGGGTTAGGGTTAGGGTTAGGGATAGCGTTAGGGTTAGGGTTAGGGTTAGGGTTAGGGTTAGGGTTAGGGTTAGGGTTAGGGTTAGGGTTAGGGTTAGGGTTAGGGTTAGGGTTAGGGTTAGCGTTAGGGTTAGGGTTAGCGTTAGGGTTAGGGTTAGGGTTAGGGTTAGGGTTAGGGTTAGGGTTATTGTTAGGGATAGCGTTAGGGTTAGGGTTAGGGTTAGGGTTATGGGCATATTTATTGTTAGGGTTAGGGTTAGGTTTAGGGTAGGCTTTGGGGGAGGTTTAGGGTTAGGGTTAGGGTTATGGTTATGGTCTTGGTGATTGTTATGGTTGATGTTAGGGTTAGGGTTTAGGTTAGGGCTAGGGTTAGGGTTAGGGTTAGGGTTAGGGTTAGGGTTAGGGTTAGGGTTAGGGTTAGGGTTAGGGTTAGGGTTAGGGTTAGGGTTAGGGTTACGGTTTTGGTTAAGGTTATATTTGGTCGCGGTGATTGTTATGGTTAATGTTAGGGTTAGGGTTAGGGTTATGGTTAGGGTTATGGTTAAGGTTACGGTTATGGTTATGGTCTTGGTGATTGTTATGGTTAATGTTAGGGTTAGGTTTAGGGTTAGGGCTAGGGTAAGGGTTATTGTTAGGTTTATTGTTAGGGTCAAGGTTAGGGTTATGGTTATGGTCTTGGTGATTGTTATGGTTAATGTTAGGGTTAGGTTTAGGGTTAGGGTTAGGGTTAGGGTTAGGGTTAGGGTTAGGGTTAGCGTTAGGGTTAGGGTTGGCGTTAGGGTTAGGGTTGGGGATAGCTTTAGGGTTAGGGTTAGCGTTAGGGTTAGGGTTAGCGTTCGGGTTAGGGTTAGGGTTACGGTTTTGGTGATTGTTATGGTTAATGTTAGGGTTAGGGTTAGGGTTAGGGTTAGGGTTAGCGTTAGGGTTAGGGTTAGGGATAGCGTTAGGGTTAGGGTTAGGGTTAGGGTTGGGGTTAGCTTTAGGGTTAGGGTTAGCGTTAGGGTTAGGGCTTGGGCTAGGGTTATGGTTAGGGTCGCGGTTATGGTTATGGTTATGGTACGGGTTATGGTTATGGGCATATTTATTGTTAGGGTTAGGATTAGGGTTAGGGTTAGCGTTAGGGTTAGGGTTAGCGTTAGGGTTATGGTTAGGGTCGCGGTGATTGTTATGGTTAATGTTAGGGTTAGGGTTAGGGTTATGGTTATGGTTATGGTTAGGGTTATGGTTAAGGTTATGGTTATGGGCATATTTATTGTTAGGGTTAGGATTAGGGTTAGGGTTAGGTTTAGGATAGGCTTAGGGTGAGGTTTAGGGTTAGGGCTAGGGTTAGGGTTATGGTTAGGGTTAGGGTTAGGGTTAGGGTTTGGGTTTGGGTTATGGTTATGGTCTCGGTGGTTGTTATGGTTAATGTTAGGGTTAGGTTTAGGGTTAGGGTTAGGGTTAGGGTTAGTGTTAGCGTTAGGGTTAGGGTTACCGTTAGGGTTAGGGTTAGGGTTAGGGTTAGGGTTATGGTTATGGTCTTGGTGATTGTTATGGTTAATGTAAGGGTTAGGGTTAGGGTTGGGGTTAGGGTTAGGGTTAGGGTTAGCCTTAGGGTTAGGGTTAGCGTTAGGGTTAGGGTTAGGGTTATTGGTAGGGATAGCGTTAGGGTTAGGGTTAGGGTTATGGGCATATTTATTGTTAGGGTTAGGGTTAGGTTTAGGGTAGGCTTAGGGTGAGGTTTAGGATTAGGGTTAGGGTTATGGTTATAGTCTTTGTGATTGTTAGGGATAGCGTTAGGGTTATGGTTAGGGTTATGGTTAAGGTTATGGTTATGGGCATATTTATTGTTAGGGTTAGGGTTAGGTTGAGGGTAGGCTTAGGGTGAGGTTTAGGGTTAGGGTTAGGGTTATGGTTATGGTCTTGGTGATTGTTATGGTTGATGTTAGGGTTAGGGTTTAGGTTAGGGCTATGGTTAGGGTTAGGGTTATGGTTAGGGTTATGGTTATGGTTAGGGTTAAGGTTATGGTTATGGGCATATTTATTATTAGAGTTATTGTTAGGCTTAGGGTTAGGGTTAGGACTATGGTTATGGTCTTGGTGATTGTTTTGGTTAATGTTAGGGTTAGGTTTAGGGTTAGGGATAGCGTTAGGGTTAGGGTTAGGGTTTTCGTTAAGGTTATATTTATGGTCGCGGTGATTGGTATGGTTAATGTTAGGGTTATAGTTAGGGTTATGGTTAGGGTTATGGTTAAGGTTAAGGTTATGGGCATATTTATTGTTAGGGTTAGGATTAAGGTTAGGGTTAGGTTTAGGGTAGGCTTAGGGTGAGGTTTAGGGTTATGGTTAAGGCTAGGGTTGGGGTTGGGGTTAGGGTTATGGTTATGGTTAGGGTTATGGTTAAGGTTATGGTTATGGGCATATTTATTGTTAGGGTTAGGATTAGGGCTAGGGTTAGGGTTAGGTTTAGGGTAGGCTTAGGGTGAGGTTTAGGGCTAGGGTTACCGTTAGGGTTATGATGATGGTGATTATTATGGTCAATGTTAGGGTTATGGTTAGGGTTAGGGTTAGGGTTAGGGTTATGGTTATGGTTAGGGTTATGGTTAAGGTTATGGTTAGGGTTAAGGTTAGGGTTGGGGTTAGGGTTAGGTTTATGGTTATGGTTAGGGTTATGGTTAAGGTTATGGTTATGGGCATATTTATTGTTAGGGTTAGGATTAGGGCTAGGGTTAGGGTTAGGTTTAGGGTAGGCTTTGGGGGAGATTTAGGGTTATGGTTAGGGTTATGGTTATGGTCTTGGTGATTGTTATGGTTAATGTTAGGGTTAGGGTTAGGGTTAGGGTTAGGTTTAATGTTGAGGTTAGGGTTAGGGTTAGGGTTAGGGTTAGGGTTAGGGTTAGCGTTAGGGTTAGGGTTAGCGTTAGGGTTAGGGTTAGGATTAGGGTTAGGGTTAGGGTTAGGGTTAGGGTTAGGGTTATTGTTAGGGATAGCGTTAGGGTTATGGTTAAGGTTATGGTTATGGGTATATTTATTGTTAGGGTTAGGGTTAGGTTTAGGGTAGGCTTAGGTTAGGGTTAGGGTTAGGGTTATGGTTAGGGTTATGATTATGGTTAGGGTTAGGGTTATGGTTATGGGCATATTTATTATTAGAGTTATTGTTAGGCTTAGGGTAGGCTTAGGGTGAGGTTTAGGGTGAGGGTTAGGGTTATGGTTATGGTCTTGGTGATTGTTATGGTTGATGTTAGGTTTAGGGTTTAGGTTAGGGCTAGGGTTAGGGTTAGGGTTAGGGTTAGGGTTAGGGTTACGGTTATGGGTAGGGTTATGGTTATGGTTAGGGTTATGGTTAAGGTTATGGTTATGGGCATATTTATTGTTAGGGTTAGGGTTAGGTTTAGGGTAGGCTTAGGGTGAGGTTTAGGGTTAGGGTTAGGGTTATGGTTATGGTCTTGGTGATTGTTATGGTTGATGTTATTGTTAGGGTTTAGGTTAGGGCTAGGGTTAGGGTTAGGGTTAGGGTTAGGGTTAGGGTTAGGGTTATGGTTAGGGTTATATTATGGTTAGGGTTAGGGTTATGGTTATGGGCATATTTATTATTAGAGTTATTGTTAGGCTTAGGGTAGGCTTAGGGTGAGGTTTAGGGTTAGGGTTAGGGTTATGGTTATGGTCTTGGTGATTGTTATGGTTGATGTTAGGTTTAGGGTTTAGGTTAGGGCTAGGGCTAGGGTTAGGTTTAGGGTTGAGGTTAGGGTTAGGGTTAGGGTTAGGGTTAGGGTTAGGGTTAGGGTTAGGGTTAGGGTTAGGGTTAGCGTTAGGGTTAGGATTAGCGTTAGGGTTAGGGTTAGGGTTAGGGTTATGGGCATATTTATTGTTAGGGTTAGGGTTAGGTTTAGGGTAGGCTTAGGGTGAGGTTTAGGGTTAGGGTTAGGGTTATGGTTATGGTCTTGGTGATTGTTTTGGTTAGGGTTAGGTTTAGGGTTGAGGTTAGGGTTAGGGTTAGGGTTAGGGTTAGCGTTAGGGTTAGGGTTAGCGTTAGGGTTAGGGTTATTGTTAGGGATAGCGTTAGGGTTATGGTTAGGGTTATGGTTAAGGTTATGGTTATGGGCATATTTATTGTTAGGGTTAGGGTTAGGTTTAGGGTAGGCTTAGGGTAAGGGTTAGGGTTAGGGTTAGGGTTAGGGATATGGTTATGGTCTTGGTGATTGTTTTGGTTAATGTTAGGGTTAGGTTTAGGGTTAGGGTTTGGGTTAGGGTTAGGGTTAGGGTTAGGGTTAGGGTTAGGGTTAGGGTTAGGGTTAGGGTTAGGGTTAGGGTTAGCGTTAGGGTTAGGGTTAGCGTTAGGGTTAGGGTTAGGGTTAGGGTTAGGGTTAGGGTTATTGTTAGGGATAGCGTTAGGGTTAGGGTTAGGGGTTTGGTTAAGGTTATATTTATGGTCGCGGTGATTGTTATGGTTAATGTTAGGGTTAGGGTTAGGGTTATGGTTAGGGTTATGGTTAAGGTTATGGTTATGGGCATATTTATTGTTAGGGTTAGGGTTAGGTTTAGGGTAGGCTTAGGGTGAGGTTTAGGGTTAGGGTTACGGTTAGGGTTATGGTCATGGTGATTGTTATGGTCAATGTTAGGGTAAGGTTTAGGGTTAGGGCTAGGGTTAGGGTTATTGTTAGGGTTATTGTTAGGGTTATTGTTAGGGTCAAGGTTAGGGTTATGGTTATGGTCTTGGTGATTGTTATGGTTAATGTTAGGGTTAGGTTTAGGGTTAGGGTTAGGGTTAGGGTTAGCGTTAGGGTTAGGGTTGGCGTTAGGGTTAGGGTTAGGGTTGGGGTTAGCTTTAGGGTTAGGGTTAGCGTTAGGGTTAGGGTTAGCGTTCGGGTTAGGGTTAGGGTTAGGATTACGGTTTTGGTGATTGTTATGGTTAATGTTAGGGTTAGGGTTAGGGTTAGGGTTAGCGTTAGGGTTAGGGTTAGGGATAGCGTTAGGGTTAGGGTTAGGGTTAGGGTTAGGGTTAGGGTTAGGGTTGGGGTTAGCTTTAGGGTTAGGGTTAGCGTTAGGGTTAGGGCTTGGGCTAGGGTTATGGTTAGGGTCGCGGTGATTGTTATGGTTAGGGTTATGGTTATGGTTATGGTTAGGGTTATGGTTAAGGTTATGGTTATGGGCATATTTATTGTTAGGGTTAGGATTAGGGTTAGGGTTAGCGTTAGGGTTAGGGTTAGCGTTAGGGTTATGGTTAGGGTCGCGGTGATTGTTATGGTTAGGGTTATGGTTATGGTTATGGTTAGGGTTATGGTTAAGGTTATGGTTATGGGAATATTTATTGTTAGGGTTAGGATTAGGGTTAGGGTTAGGTTTAGGGTAGGCTTAGGGTGAGGTTTAGGGTTAGGGTTATGGTTAGGGTTAGGGTTAGGGTTTGGGTTTGGGTTATGGTTATGGTTATGGTCTTGGTGATTGTTATGGTTAATGTTAGGGTTAGGTTTAGTGTTAGGGTAGGGTTAGGGTTAGGGTTAGCGTTAGGGTTAGGGTTAGGGTTAGGGTTAGGGTTAGGGTTAGGGTTAGGGTTAGGGTTAGGGTTAGGGTTAGGGTTAGGGTTAATGTTAGGGTTAGGGTTAGGGTTAGCGTTAGGGTTAGGGTTAGCGTTAGGGTTAGGGTTAGCGTTAGGGTTAGGGTTAGGGTTATTGGTAGGGATAGCGTTAGGGTTAGGGTTAGGGTTAGGGTTATGGGCATATTTATTGTTAGGGCTAGGGTTAGGTTTAGGGTAGGCTTAGGGTGAGGTTTAGGGTTAGGGTTAGGGTTATGGTTATGGTCTTTGTGATTGTTATGGTTAATGTTAGGGTTGGTTTTAGGGTTGAGGTTAGGGTTAAGGTTAGGGTTAGGGTTAGGGTTAGGGTTAGGTTGGGTTAGGGTTAGGGTTAGGGTTAGCGTTAGGGTTAGGGTAACCGTTAGGGTTAGGGTTATGGTTAGGGTTATGGTTAGGGTTATGGTTAGGGTTATGGTTAAGGTTATGGTTATGGGCATATTTATTGTTCGGGTTAGGGTTAGGTTTAGGGTAGGCTTAGGGTGAGGTTTAGGGTTAGGGTTAGGGTTATGGTTATGGTCTTGGTGATTGTTATGGTTGATGTTAGGGTTAGGGTTTAGGTTAGGGCTAGGGTTAGGGTTATGGTTAGGGTTATGGTTATGGTTAGGGTTAAGGTTATGGTTATGGGCATATTTATTATTAGAGTTATTGTTAGGCTTAGGGTTAGGGTTAGGGTTATGGTTATGGTCTTGGTGATTGTTTTGGTTAATGTTAGGGTTAGGTTTAGGGTTAGGGTTAGGGTTAGGGATAGCGTTAGGGTTAGGGTTAGGGTTAGGGTTAGGGTTAGGGTTAGGGTTAGGGTTAGGGTTAGGGTTAGGGTTAGGGTTAGGGTTAGGGTTAGCGTTAGGGTTAGGGTTAGCGTTAGGGTTAGGGTTAGGGTTAGGGTTAGGGTTAGGGTTAGGGTTATTGTTAGGGATAGCGTTAGGGTTAGGGTTAGGGTTAGGGTTATGGGCATATTTATTGTTAGGGTTAGGGTTAGGTTTAGGGTAGGCTTTGGGGGAGGTTTAGGGTTAGGGTTAGGGTTATGGTTATGGTCTTGGTGATTGTTATGGTTGATGTTAGGGTTAGGGTTTAGGTTAGGGCTAGGGTTAGGGTTAGGGTTAGGGTTAGGGTTAGGGTTAGGGTTAGGGTTAGGGTTAGGGTTAGGGTTAGGGTTAGGGTTACGGTTTTGGTTAAGGTTATATTTGGTCGCGGTGATTGTTATGGTTAATGTTAGGGTTAGGGTTAGGGTTATGGTTAGGGTTATGGTTAAGGTTACGGTTATGGTTATGGTCTTGGTGATTGTTATGGTTAATGTTAGGGTTAGGTTTAGGGTTAGGGCTAGGGTAAGGGTTATTGTTAGGTTTATTGTTAGGGTCAAGGTTAGGGTTATGGTTATGGTCTTGGTGATTGTTATGGTTAATGTTAGGGTTAGGTTTAGGGTTAGGGTTAGGGTTAGGGTTAGGGTTAGGGTTAGCGTTAGGGTTAGGGTTGGCGTTAGGGTTAGGGTTAGGGTTGGGGTTAGCTTTAGGGTTAGGGTTAGCGTTAGGGTTAGGGTTAGCGTTCGGGTTAGGGTTAGGGTTAGGGTTACGGTTTTGGTGATTGTTATGGTTAATGTTAGGGTTAGGGTTAGGGTTAGGGTTAGGGTTAGGGTTAGCGTTAGGGTTAGGGTTAGGGATAGCGTTAGGGTTAGGGTTAGGGTTAGGGTTGGGGTTAGCTTTAGGGTTAGGGTTAGCGTTAGGGTTAGGGCTTGGGCTAGGGTTATGGTTAGGGTCGCGGTTATGGTTATGGTTATGGTACGGGTTATGGTTATGGGCATATTTATTGTTAGGGTTAGGATTAGGGTTAGGGTTAGCGTTAGGGTTAGGGTTAGCGTTAGGGTTATGGTTAGGGTCGCGGTGATTGTTATGGTTAATGTTAGGGTTAGGGTTAGGGTTATGGTTATGGTTATGGTTAGGGTTATGGTTAAGGTTATGGTTATGGGCATATTTATTGTTAGGGTTAGGATTAGGGTTAGGGTTAGGTTTAGGATAGGCTTAGGGTGAGGTTTAGGGTTAGGGCTAGGGTTAGGGTTATGGTTAGGGTTAGGGTTAGGGTTAGGGTTAGGGTTAGGGTTTGGGTTTGGGTTATGGTTATGGTCTCGGTGGTTGTTATGGTTAATGTTAGGGTTAGGTTTAGGGTTAGGGTTAGGGTTAGGGTTAGTGTTAGCGTTAGGGTTAGGGTTACCGTTAGGGTTAGGGTTAGGGTTAGGGTTAGGGTTATGGTTATGGTCTTGGTGATTGTTATGGTTAATGTAAGGGTTAGGGTTAGGGTTGGGGTTAGGGTTAGGGTTAGGGTTAGCCTTAGGGTTAGGGTTAGCGTTAGGGTTAGGGTTAGGGTTATTGGTAGGGATAGCGTTAGGGTTAGGGTTAGGGTTAGGGTTATGGGCATATTTATTGTTAGGGTTAGGGTTAGGTTTAGGGTAGGCTTAGGGTGAGGTTTAGGATTAGGGTTAGGGTTATGGTTATAGTCTTTGTGATTGTTAGGGATAGCGTTAGGGTTATGGTTAGGGTTATGGTTAAGGTTATGGTTATGGGCATATTTATTGTTAGGGTTAGGGTTAGGTTGAGGGTAGGCTTAGGGTGAGGTTTAGGGTTAGGGTTATGGTTATGGTCTTGGTGATTGTTATGGTTGATGTTAGGGTTAGGGTTTAGGTTAGGGCTATGGTTAGGGTTAGGGTTATGGTTAGGGTTATGGTTATGGTTAGGGTTAAGGTTATGGTTATGGGCATATTTATTATTAGAGTTATTGTTAGGCTTAGGGTTAGGGTTAGGACTATGGTTATGGTCTTGGTGATTGTTTTGGTTAATGTTAGGGTTAGGTTTAGGGTTAGGGATAGCGTTAGGGTTAGGGTTAGGGTTTTCGTTAAGGTTATATTTATGGTCGCGGTGATTGGTATGGTTAATGTTAGGGTTATAGTTAGGGTTATGGTTAGGGTTATGGTTAAGGTTAAGGTTATGGGCATATTTATTGTTAGGGTTAGGATTAAGGTTAGGGTTAGGTTTAGGGTAGGCTTAGGGTGAGGTTTAGGGTTATGGTTAAGGCTAGGGTTGGGGTTGGGGTTAGGGTTATGGTTATGGTTAGGGTTATGGTTAAGGTTATGGTTATGGGCATATTTATTGTTAGGGTTAGGATTAGGGCTAGGGTTAGGGTTAGGTTTAGGGTAGGCTTAGGGTGAGGTTTAGGGCTAGGGTTACCGTTAGGGTTATGATGATGGTGATTATTATGGTCAATGTTAGGGTTATGGTTAGGGTTAGGGTTAGGGTTAGGGTTATGGTTATGGTTATGGTTAGGGTTATGGTTAAGGTTATGGTTAGGGTTAAGGTTAGGGTTGGGGTTAGGGTTAGGTTTATGGTTATGGTTAGGGTTATGGTTAAGGTTATGGTTATGGGCATATTTATTGTTAGGGTTAGGATTAGGGCTAGGGTTAGGGTTAGGTTTAGGGTAGGCTTTGGGGGAGATTTAGGGTTATGGTTAGGGTTATGGTTATGGTCTTGGTGATTGTTATGGTTAATGTTAGGGTTAGGGTTAGGGTTAGGGTTAGGTTTAATGTTGAGGTTAGGGTTAGGGTTAGGGTTAGGGTTAGCGTTAGGGTTAGGGTTAGCGTTAGGGTTAGGGTTAGGATTAGGGTTAGGGTTAGGGTTAGGGTTAGGGTTATTGTTAGGGATAGCGTTAGGGTTATGGTTAAGGTTATGGTTATGGGTATATTTATTGTTAGGGTTAGGGTTAGGTTTAGGGTAGGCTTAGGTTAGGGTTAGGGTTAGGGTTATGGTTAGGGTTATGATTATGGTTAGGGTTAGGGTTATGGTTATGGGCATATTTATTATTAGAGTTATTGTTAGGCTTAGGGTAGGCTTAGGGTGAGGTTTAGGGTGAGGGTTAGGGTTATGGTTATGGTCTTGGTGATTGTTATGGTTGATGTTAGGTTTAGGGTTTAGGTTAGGGCTAGGGTTAGGGTTAGGGTTAGGGTTAGGGTTACGGTTATGGGTAGGGTTATGGTTATGGTTAGGGTTATGGTTAAGGTTATGGTTATGGGCATATTTATTGTTAGGGTTAGGGTTAGGTTTAGGGTAGGCTTAGGGTGAGGTTTAGGGTTAGGGTTAGGGTTATGGTTATGGTCTTGGTGATTGTTATGGTTGATGTTATTGTTAGGGTTTAGGTTAGGGCTAGGGTTAGGGTTAGGGTTAGGGTTAGGGTTAGGGTTAGGGTTAGGGTTAGGGTTATGGTTAGGGTTATATTATGGTTAGGGTTAGGGTTATGGTTATGGGCATATTTATTATTAGAGTTATTGTTAGGCTTAGGGTAGGCTTAGGGTGAGGTTTAGGGTTAGGGTTAGGGTTATGGTTATGGTCTTGGTGATTGTTATGGTTGATGTTAGGTTTAGGGTTTAGGTTAGGGCTAGGGTTAGGTTTAGGGTTGAGGTTAGGGTTAGGGTTAGGGTTAGGGTTAGGGTTAGGGTTAGGGTTAGGGTTAGGGTTAGGGTTAGGGTTAGGGTTAGGGTTAGCGTTAGGGTTAGGATTAGCGTTAGGGTTAGGGTTAGGGTTAGGGTTATGGGCATATTTATTGTTAGGGTTAGGGTTAGGTTTAGGGTAGGCTTAGGGTGAGGTTTAGGGTTAGGGTTAGGGTTATGGTTATGGTCTTGGTGATTGTTTTGGTTAGGGTTAGGTTTAGGGTTGAGGTTAGGGTTAGGGTTAGGGTTAGGGTTAGCGTTAGGGTTAGGGTTAGCGTTAGGGTTAGGGTTATTGTTAGGGATAGCGTTAGGGTTATGGTTAGGGTTATGGTTAAGGTTATGGTTATGGGCATATTTATTGTTAGGGTTAGGGTTAGGTTTAGGGTAGGCTTAGGGTAAGGGTTAGGGTTAGGGTTAGGGTTAGGGATATGGTTATGGTCTTGGTGATTGTTTTGGTTAATGTTAGGGTTAGGGTTTGGGTTAGGGTTAGGGTTAGGGTTAGGGTTAGGGTTAGGGTTAGGGTTAGGGTTAGGGTTAGGGTTAGGGTTAGGGTTAGGGTTAGCGTTAGGGTTAGGGTTAGCGTTAGGGTTAGGGTTAGGGTTAGGGTTATTGTTAGGGATAGCGTTAGGGTTAGGGTTAGGGGTTTGGTTAAGGTTATATTTATGGTCGCGGTGATTGTTATGGTTAATGTTAGGGTTAGGGTTAGGGTTATGGTTAGGGTTATGGTTAAGGTTATGGTTATGGGCATATTTATTGTTAGGGTTAGGGTTAGGTTTAGGGTAGGCTTAGGGTGAGGTTTAGGGTTAGGGTTACGGTTAGGGTTATGGTCATGGTGATTGTTATGGTCAATGTTAGGGTAAGGTTTAGGGTTAGGGCTAGGGTTAGGGTTATTGTTAGGGTTATTGTTAGGGTTATTGTTAGGGTCAAGGTTAGGGTTATGGTTATGGTCTTGGTGATTGTTATGGTTAATGTTAGGGTTAGGTTTAGGGTTAGGGTTAGGGTTAGGGTTAGCGTTAGGGTTAGGGTTGGCGTTAGGGTTAGGGTTAGGGTTGGGGTTAGCTTTAGGGTTAGGGTTAGCGTTAGGGTTAGGGTTAGCGTTCGGGTTAGGGTTAGGGTTAGGATTACGGTTTTGGTGATTGTTATGGTTAATGTTAGGGTTAGGGTTAGGGTTAGGGTTAGCGTTAGGGTTAGGGTTAGGGATAGCGTTAGGGTTAGGGTTAGGGTTAGGGTTAGGGTTAGGGTTAGGGTTGGGGTTAGCTTTAGGGTTAGGGTTAGCGTTAGGGTTAGGGCTTGGGCTAGGGTTATGGTTAGGGTCGCGGTGATTGTTATGGTTAGGGTTATGGTTATGGTTATGGTTAGGGTTATGGTTAAGGTTATGGTTATGGGCATATTTATTGTTAGGGTTAGGATTAGGGTTAGGGTTAGCGTTAGGGTTAGGGTTAGCGTTAGGGTTATGGTTAGGGTCGCGGTGATTGTTATGGTTAGGGTTATGGTTATGGTTATGGTTAGGGTTATGGTTAAGGTTATGGTTATGGGAATATTTATTGTTAGGGTTAGGATTAGGGTTAGGGTTAGGTTTAGGGTAGGCTTAGGGTGAGGTTTAGGGTTAGGGTTATGGTTAGGGTTAGGGTTAGGGTTTGGGTTTGGGTTATGGTTATGGTTATGGTCTTGGTGATTGTTATGGTTAATGTTAGGGTTAGGTTTAGTGTTAGGGTAGGGTTAGGGTTAGGGTTAGGGTTAGGGTTAGGGTTAGGGTTAGGGTTAGGGTTAGGGTTAGGGTTAGGGTTAGGGTTAGGGTTAATGTTAGGGTTAGGGTTAGGGTTAGCGTTAGGGTTAGGGTTAGCGTTAGGGTTAGGGTTAGGGTTATTGGTAGGGATAGCGTTAGGGTTAGGGTTAGGGGTAGGGTTAGGGTTAGGGTTATGGGCATATTTATTGTTAGGGCTAGGGTTAGGTTTAGGGTAGGCTTAGGGTGAGGTTTAGGGTTAGGGTTAGGGTTATGGTTATGGTCTTTGTGATTGTTATGGTTAATGTTAGGGTTAGGGTTAGGGTTGGTTTTAGGGTTGAGGTTAGGGTTAAGGTTAGGGTTAGGGTTAGGGTTAGGTTGGGTTAGGGTTAGGGTTAGGGTTAGCGTTAGGGTTAGGGTAACCGTTAGGGTTAGGGTTATGGTTAGGGTTATGGTTAGGGTTATGGTTAGGGTTATGGTTAAGGTTATGGTTATGGGCATATTTATTGTTCGGGTTAGGGTTAGGTTTAGGGTAGGCTTAGGGTGAGGTTTAGGGTTAGGGTTAGGGTTATGGTTATGGTCTTGGTGATTGTTATGGTTGATGTTAGGGTTAGGGTTTAGGTTAGGGCTAGGGTTAGGGTTATGGTTAGGGTTATGGTTATGGTTAGGGTTAAGGTTATGGTTATGGGCATATTTATTATTAGAGTTATTGTTAGGCTTAGGGTTAGGGTTAGGGTTATGGTTATGGTCTTGGTGATTGTTTTGGTTAATGTTAGGGTTAGGTTTAGGGTTAGGGTTAGGGTTAGGGATAGCGTTAGGGTTAGGGTTAGGGTTAGGGTTAGGGTTAGGGTTAGGGTTAGGGTTAGGGTTAGGGTTAGGGTTAGGGTTAGGGTTAGGGTTAGGGTTAGGGTTAGCGTTAGGGTTAGGGTTAGCGTTAGGGTTAGGGTTAGGGTTATTGTTAGGGTTAGGGTTAGGGTTATTGTTAGGGATAGCGTTAGGGTTAGGGTTAGGGTTAGGGTTATGGGCATATTTATTGTTAGGGTTAGGGTTAGGTTTAGGGTAGGCTTTGGGGGAGGTTTAGGGTTAGGGTTAGGGTTATGGTTATGGTCTTGGTGATTGTTATGGTTGATGTTAGGGTTAGGGTTTAGGTTAGGGCTAGGGTTAGGGTTAGGGTTAGGGTTAGGGTTAGGGTTAGGGTTAGGGTTAGGGTTAGGGTTAGGGTTAGGGTTAGGGTTAGGGTTAGGGTTAGGGTTAGGGTTAGGGTTAGGGTTACGGTTTTGGTTAAGGTTATATTTGGTCGCGGTGATTGTTATGGTTAATGTTAGGGTTAGGGTTAGGGTTATGGTTAGGGTTATGGTTAAGGTTACGGTTATGGTTATGGTCTTGGTGATTGTTATGGTTAATGTTAGGGTTAATGTTAGGGTTAGGTTTAGGGTTAGGGCTAGGGTAAGGGTTATTGTTAGGTTTATTGTTAGGGTCAAGGTTAGGGTTATGGTTATGGTCTTGGTGATTGTTATGGTTAATGTTAGGGTTAGGTTTAGGGTTAGGGTTAGGGTTAGGGTTAGGGTTAGGGTTAGCGTTAGGGTTAGGGTTGGCGTTAGGGTTAGGGTTAGGGTTGGGGTTAGCTTTAGGGTTAGGGTTAGCGTTAGGGTTAGGGTTAGCGTTCGGGTTAGGGTTAGGGTTAGGGTTACGGTTTTGGTGATTGTTATGGTTAATGTTAGGGTTAGGGTTAGGGTTAGGGTTAGGGTTAGCGTTAGGGTTAGGGTTAGGGATAGCGTTAGGGTTAGGGTTAGGGTTAGGGTTGGGGTTAGCTTTAGGGTTAGGGTTAGCGTTAGGGTTAGGGCTTGGGCTAGGGTTATGGTTAGGGTCGCGGTTATGGTTATGGTTATGGTACGGGTTATGGTTATGGGCATATTTATTGTTAGGGTTAGGATTAGGGTTAGGGTTAGCGTTAGGGTTAGGGTTAGCGTTAGGGTTATGGTTAGGGTCGCGGTGATTGTTATGGTTAATGTTAGGGTTAGGGTTAGGGTTATGGTTATGGTTATGGTTAGGGTTATGGTTAAGGTTATGGTTATGGGCATATTTATTGTTAGGGTTAGGATTAGGGTTAGGGTTAGGTTTAGGATAGGCTTAGGGTGAGGTTTAGGGTTAGGGCTAGGGTTAGGGTTATGGTTAGGGTTAGGGTTAGGGTTAGGGTTTGGGTTTGGGTTATGGTTATGGTCTCGGTGGTTGTTATGGTTAATGTTAGGGTTAGGTTTAGGGTTAGGGTTAGGGTTAGGGTTAGTGTTAGCGTTAGGGTTAGGGTTACCGTTAGGGTTAGGGTTAGGGTTAGGGTTAGGGTTATGGTTATGGTCTTGGTGATTGTTATGGTTAATGTAAGGGTTAGGGTTAGGGTTGGGGTTAGGGTTAGGGTTAGGGTTAGCCTTAGGGTTAGGGTTAGCGTTAGGGTTAGGGTTAGGGTTATTGGTAGGGATAGCGTTAGGGTTAGGGTTAGGGTTAGGGTTATTTGCATATTTATTGTTAGGGTTAGGGTTAGGTTTAGGGTAGGCTTAGGGTGAGGTTTAGGATTAGGGTTAGGGTTATGGTTATAGTCTTTGTGATTGTTAGGGATAGCGTTAGGGTTATGGTTAGGGTTATGGTTAAGGTTATGGTTATGGGCATATTTATTGTTAGGGTTAGGGTTAGGTTGAGGGTAGGCTTAGGGTGAGGTTTAGGGTTAGGGTTAGGGTTATGGTTATGGTCTTGGTGATTGTTATGGTTGATGTTAGGGTTAGGGTTTAGGTTAGGGCTATGGTTAGGGTTAGGGTTATGGTTAGGGTTATGGTTATGGTTAGGGTTAAGGTTATGGTTATGGGCATATTTATTATTAGAGTTATTGTTAGGCTTAGGGTTAGGGTTAGGACTATGGTTATGGTCTTGGTGATTGTTTTGGTTAATGTTAGGGTTAGGTTTAGGGTTAGGGATAGCGTTAGGGTTAGGGTTAGGGTTTTCGTTAAGGTTATATTTATGGTCGCGGTGATTGGTATGGTTAATGTTAGGGTTATAGTTAGGGTTATGGTTAGGGTTATGGTTAAGGTTAAGGTTATGGGCATATTTATTGTTAGGGTTAGGATTAAGGTTAGGGTTAGGTTTAGGGTAGGCTTAGGGTGAGGTTTAGGGTTATGGTTAAGGCTAGGGTTGGGGTTGGGGTTAGGGTTATGGTTATGGTTAGGGTTATGGTTAAGGTTATGGTTATGGGCATATTTATTGTTAGGGTTAGGATTAGGGCTAGGGTTAGGGTTAGGTTTAGGGTAGGCTTAGGGTGAGGTTTAGGGCTAGGGTTACCGTTAGGGTTATGATGATGGTGATTATTATGGTCAATGTTAGGGTTATGGTTAGGGTTAGGGTTAGGGTTAGGGTTATGGTTATGGTTATGGTTAGGGTTATGGTTAAGGTTATGGTTAGGGTTAAGGTTAGGGTTGGGGTTAGGGTTAGGTTTATGGTTATGGTTAGGGTTATGGTTAAGGTTATGGTTATGGGCATATTTATTGTTAGGGTTAGGATTAGGGCTAGGGTTAGGGTTAGGTTTAGGGTAGGCTTTGGGGGAGATTTAGGGTTATGGTTAGGGTTATGGTTATGGTCTTGGTGATTGTTATGGTTAATGTTAGGGTTAGGGTTAGGGTTAGGGTTAGGTTTAATGTTGAGGTTAGGGTTAGGGTTAGGGTTAGGGTTAGGGTTAGGGTTAGCGTTAGGGTTAGGGTTAGCGTTAGGGTTAGGATTAGGGTTAGGGTTAGGGTTAGGGTTAGGGTTAGGGTTATTGTTAGGGATAGCGTTAGGGTTATGGTTAAGGTTATGGTTATGGGTATATTTATTGTTAGGGTTAGGGTTAGGTTTAGGGTAGGCTTAGGTTAGGGTTAGGGTTAGGGTTATGGTTAGGGTTATGATTATGGTTAGGGTTAGGGTTATGGTTATGGGCATATTTATTATTAGAGTTATTGTTAGGCTTAGGGTAGGCTTAGGGTGAGGTTTAGGGTTAGGGTTAGGGTTATGGTTATGGTCTTGGTGATTGTTATGGTTGATGTTAGGGTTAGGGTTTAGGTTAGGGTTAGGGTTACGGTTATGGTTAGGGTTATGGTTAGGGTTATGGTTAAGGTTATGGTTATGGGCATATTTATTGTTAGGGTTAGGGTTAGGTTTAGGGTAGGCTTAGGGTGAGGTTTAGGGTTAGGGTTAGGGTTATGGTTATGGTCTTGGTGATTGTTATGGTTAATGTTAGGGTTAGGGTTAGGGTTAGGTTTAGGGTTGAGGTTAGGGTTAGGGTTAGGATTAGGGTTAGCGTTAGGTTTAGGGTTAGCGTTAGGGTTAGGGTTAGGATTAGGGTTAGGGTTATTGTTAGGGATAGCGTTAGGGTTATGGTTAGGGTTATGGTTAAGGTTATGGTTATGGGCATATTTATTGTTAGGGTTAGGGTTAGGTTTAGGGTAGGCTCAGGGTAAGGGTTAGGGTTAGGGATGGTTATGGTCTTGGTGATTGTTTTGGTTAATGTTAATGTTAGGGTTAGGTTTAGGGTTAGGGTTAGGGTTAGGGTTAGGGTTAGCGTTAGGGTTAGGGTTAGGGTTAGCGTTAGCGTTAGGGTTAGGGTTAGGATTAGGGTTAGGGTTAGAGTTATTGTTAGGGATAGCGTTAGGGTTAGGGTTAGGGTTTCGGTTAAGGTTATATTTATGGTCGCGGTGATTGTTATGGTTAATGTTAGGGTTAGGGCTAGGGTTATGGTTAGGGTTATGGTTAAGGTTATGGCTATGGGCATATTTATTGTTAGGGTTAGGGTTAGGTTTAGGGTAGGCTTAGGGTGAGGTTTAGGGTTAGGGTTACGGTTAGGGTTATGGTCATGGTGATTGTTATGGTCAATGTTAGGGTAAGGTTTAGGGTTAGGGCTAGGGTAAGGGTTATTGTTAGGGTTATTGTTAGGGTCAAGGTTAGGGTTATGGTTATGGTCTTGGTGATTGTTATGGTTAATGTTAGGGTTAGGCTTAGGGTTAGGGTTAGGGTTAGGGTTAGGGTTAGGGTTAGGGTTAGGGTTAGGGTTAGGGTTAGCGTTAGGGTTAGGGTTGGCGTTAGGGTTAGGGTTAGGGTTGGGGTTAGCTTTAGGGTTAGGGTTAGCGTTAGGGTTAGGGTTAGCGTTCGGGTTAGGGTTAGGGTTAGGGTTACGGTTTTGGTGATTGTTATGGTTAATGTTAGGGTTAGGCTTAGGGTTAGGGTTAGGGTTAGGGTTAGGGTTAGGGTTAGGGTTAGCGTTAGGGTTAGGGTTAGGGTTAGCGTTAGGGTTAGGGTTATGGTTATAGTCTTTGTGATTGTTAGGGATAGCGTTAGGGTTATGGTTAGGGTTATGGTTAAGGTTATGGTTATGGGCATATTTATTGTTAGGGTTAGGGTTAGGTTGAGGGTAGGCTTAGGGTGAGGTTTGGGGTTAGGGTTAGGGTTATGGTTATGGTCTTGGTGATTGTTATGGTTGATGTTAGGGTTAGGGTTTAGGTTAGGGATATGGTTAGGGTTAGGGTTATGGTTAGGGTTATGGTTATGGTTAGGGTTAAGGTTATGGTTATGGGCTTATTTATTATTAGAGTTATTGTTAGGCTTAGGGTTAGGGTTAGGACTATGGTTATGGTCTTGGTGATTGTTTTGGTTAATGTTAGGGTTAGGTTTAGGGTTAGGGATAGCGTTAGGGTTAGGGTTAGGGTTTTCGTTAAGGTTATATTTATGGTCGCGGTGATTGGTATGGTTAATGTTAGGGTTAGGGTTAGGGTTATGGTTAAGGTTAAGGTTATGGGCATATTTATTGTTAGGGTTAGGATTAAGGTTAGGGTTAGGTTTAGGGTAGGCTTAGGGTGAGGTTTAGGGTTATGGTTAAGGTTAGGGTTGGGGTTGGGGTTAGGGTTATGGTTATGGTTAGGGTTATGGTTAAGGTTATGGTTATGGGCATATTTATTGTTAGGGTTAGGATTAGGGCTAGGGTTAGGGTTAGGTTTAGGCTAGGCTTAGGGTGAGGTTTAGGGCTAGGGATACCGTTAGGGTTATGATGATGGTGATTGTTATGGTCAATGTTAGGGTTATGGTTAGGGTTAGGGTTAGGGTTATGGTTATGGTTATGGTTATGGTTAGGGTTATGGTTAAGGTTATGGTTAGGGTTAAGGTTAGGGTTGGGGTTAGGGTTAGGTTTATGGTTATGGTTAGGGTTATGGTTAAGGTTATGGTTATGGGCATATTTATTGTTAGGGTTAGGATTAGGGCTAGGGTTAGGGTTAGGTTTAGGGTAGGCTTTGGGGGAGGTTTAGGGTTATGGCTAGGGTTATGGTTATGGTCTTGGTGATTGTTATGGTTAATGTTAGGGTTAGGGTTAGGGTTAGGGTTAGGTTTAGGGTTGAGGTTAGGGTTAGGGTTAGGGTTAGGGTTAGGGTTAGCGTTAGGGTTAGGGTTAGCGTTAGGGTTAGGGTTAGGATTAGGGTTAGGGTTAGGGTTAGGGTTAGGGTTAGGGTTGGGTTATTGTTAGGGATAGCGTTAGGGTTATGGTTAAGGTTATGGTTATGGGTATATTTATTGTTAGGGTTACGGTTAGGTTTAGGGTAGGCTTAGGGTGAGGTTTAGGGTTAGGGTTAGGGTTATGGTTATGGTCTTGGTGATTGTTATAGTTGATGTTAGGGTTAGGGTTTAGCTTAGGGCTAGGGTTAGGGTTAGGGTTAGGGTTATGGTTAGGGTTATGATTATGGTTAGGGTTAGGGTTATGGTTATGGGCATATTTATTATTAGAGTTATTGTTAGGCTTAGGGTAGGCTTAGGGTGAGGTTTAGGGTTAGGGTTAGGGTTATGGTTATGGTCTTGGTGATTGTTATGGTTGATGTTAGGGTTAGGGTTTAGGTTAGGGTTAGGGTTACGGTTATGGTTAGGGTTATGGTTATGGTTAGGGTTATGGTTAAGGTTATGGTTATGGGCATATTTATTGTTAGGGTTAGGGTTAGGTTTAGGGTAGGCTTAGGGTGAGGTTTAGGGTTAGGGTTAGGGTTATGGTTATGGTCTTGTTAGCGTTAGGGTTAGGGTTGGCGTTAGGGTTAGGGTTAGGGTTGGGGTTAGCTTTAGGGTTAGGGTTAGCGTTAGGGTTAGGGTTAGCGTTCGGGTTAGGGTTAGGGTTAGGGTTACGGTTTTGGTGATTGTTATGGTTAATGTTAGGGTTAGGCTTAGGGTTAGGGTTAGGGTTAGGGTTAGGGTTAGCGTTAGGGTTAGGGTTAGGGTTAGCGTTAGGGTTAGGGTTATGGTGATAGTCTTTGTGATTGTTAGGGATAGCGTTAGGGTTATGGTTAGGGTTATGGTTAAGGTTACGGTTATGGGCATATTTATTGTTAGGGTTAGGGTTAGGTTGAGGGTAGGCTTAGGGTGAGGTTTGGGGTTAGGGTTAGGGTTATGGTTATGGTCTTGGTGATTGTTATGGTTGATGTTAGGGTTAGGGTTTAGGTTAGGGATATGGTTAGGGTTAGGGTTATGGTTAGGGTTATGGTTATGGTTAGGGTTAAGGTTATGGTTATGGGCTTATTTATTATTAGAGTTATTGTTAGGCTTAGGGTTAGGGTTAGGACTATGGTTATGGTCTTGGTGATGGTTTTGGTTAATGTTAGGGTTAGGTTTAGGGTTAGGGATAGCGTTAGGGTTAGGGTTAGGGTTTTCGTTAAGGTTATATTTATGGTCGCGGTGATTGGTATGGTTAATGTTAGGGTTAGGGTTAGGGTTATGGTTAGGGTTATGGTTAAGGTTAAGGTTATGGGCATATTTATTGTTAGGGTTAGGATTAAGGTTAGGGTTAGGTTTAGGGTAGGCTTAGGGTGAGGTTTAGGGTTATGGTTAAGGTTAGGGTTGGGGTTGGGGTTAGGGTTATGGTTATGGTTAGGGTTATGGTTAAGGTTATGGTTATGGGCATATTTATTGTTAGGGTTAGGATTAGGGCTAGGGTTAGGGTTAGGTTTAGGCTAGGCTTAGGGTGAGGTTTAGGGCTAGGGTTACCGTTAGGGTTATGATGATGGTGATTGTTATGGTCAATGTTAGGGTTATGGTTAGGGTTAGGGTTAGGGTTAGGGTTATGGTTATGGTTATGGTTAGGGTTATGGTTAAGGTTATGGTTAGGGTTGGGGTTAGGGTTAGGTTTATGGTTATGGCTAGGGTTATGGTTATGGGCATATTTATTGTTAGGGTTAGGATTAGGGCTAGGGTTAGGGTTAGGTTTAGGGTAGGCTTTGGGGGAGGTTTAGGGTTATGGTTAGGGTTATGGTTATGGTCTTGGTGATTGTTATGGTTAATGTTAGGGTTAGGGTTAGGGTTAGGGTTAGGTTTAGGGTTGAGGTTAGGGTTAGGGTTAGGGTTAGGGTTAGGGTTAGCGTTAGGGTTAGGGTTAGCGTTAGGGTTAGGGTTAGGATTAGGGTTAGGGTTAGGGTTAGGGTTATTGTTAGGGATAGCGTTAGGGTTATGGTTAAGGTTATGGTTATAGGTATATTTATTGTTAGGGTTACGGTTAGGTTTAGGGTAGGCTTAGGGTGAGGTTTAGGGTTAGGGTTAGGGTTATGGTTATGGTCTTGGTGATTGTTATGGTTGATGTTAGGGTTAGGGTTTAGCTTAGGGCTAGGGTTAGGGTTAGGGTTATGGTTAGGGTTATGATTATGGTTAGGGTTAGGGTTATGGTTATGGGCATATTTATTATTAGAGTTATTGTTAGGCTTAGGGTAGGCTTAGGGTGAGGTTTAGGGTTAGGGTTAGGGTTATGGTTATGGTCTTGGTGATTGTTATGGTTGATGTTAGGGTTAGGGTTTAGGTTAGGGTTAGGGTTACGGTTATGGTTAGGGTTATGGTTATGGTTAGGGTTATGGTTAAGGTTATGGTTATGGGCATATTTATTGTTAGGGTTAGGGTTAGGTTTAGGGTAGGCTTAGGGTGAGGTTTAGGGTTAGGGTTAGGGTTATGGTTATGGTCTTGGTGATTGTTATGGTTAATGTTAGGGTTAGGGTTAGGGTTAGGTTTAGGGTTGAGGTTAGGGTTAGGGTTAGGGTTAGGGTTAGGGTTAGCGTTAGGTTTAGGGTTAGCGTTAGGGTTAGGGTTAGGATTAGGGTTAGGGTTATTGTTAGGGATAGCGTTAGGGTTAGGGTTAGGGTTAGGGTTAGGGTTATGGGCATATTTATCATAGGGTTAGGGTTAGGTTTAGGGTAGGCTTAGGGTGAGGTTTAGGGTTAGGGTTATGGTTATGGTCTTGGTGATTGTTTTGGGTAATGTTAGGGTTAGGGTTAGGTTTAGGGTTGAGGTGAGGGTTAGGGTTAGGGTTAGGGTTAGGGTTAGGGTTAGGGTTAGGGTTAGGGTTAGGGTTAGGGTTAGGGTTAGGGTTACCGTTAGGGTTAGGGTTAGCGTTAGGGTTAGGGTTATTGTTAGGGATAGCGTTAGGGTTATGGTTAGGGTTATGGTTAAGGTTATGGTTATGGGCATATTTATTGTTAGGGTTAGGGTTAGGTTTAGGGTAGGCTCAGGGTAAGGGTTAGGGTTAGGGTTAGGGATGGTTATGGTCTTGGTGATTGTTTTGGTTAATGTTAATGTTAGGGTTAGGTTTAGGGTTAGGGTTAGGGTTAGGGTTAGGGTTAGCGTTAGGGTTAGGGTTAGGGTTAGCGTTAGCGTTAGGGTTAGGGTTAGGATTAGGGTTAGGGTTAGAGTTATTGTTAGGGATAGCGTTAGGGTTAGGGTTAGGGTTTCGGTTAAGGTTATATTTATGGTCGCGGTGATTGTTATGGTTAATGTTAGGGTTAGGGTTAGGGTTATGGTTAGGGTTATGGTTAAGGTTATGGCTATGGGCATATTTATTGTTAGGGTTAGGGTTAGGTTTAGGGTAGGCTTAGGGTGAGGTTTAGGGTTAGGGTTACGGTTAGGGTTATGGTCATGGTGATTGTTATGGTCAATGTTAGGGTAAGGTTTAGGGTTAGGGCTAGGGTAAGGGTTATTGTTAGGGTTATTGTTAGGGTCAAGGTTAGGGTTATGGTTATGGTCTTGGTGATTGTTATGGTTAATGTTAGGGTTAGGTTTAGGGTTAGGGTTAGGGTTAGGGTTAGGGTTGGCGTTAGGGTTAGGGTTAGGGTTGGGGTTAGCTTTAGGGTTAGGGTTAGCGTTCGGGTTAGGGTTAGGGTTAGGGTTACGGTTTTGGTGATTGTTATGGTTAATGTTAGGGTTAGGCTTAGGGTTAGGGTTAGGATTAGGGTTAGGGTTAGCGTTAGGGTTAGGGTTAGGGATAGCGTTAGGGTTAGGGTTAGGGTTAGGGTTGGGGTTAGCTTAGGGCTAGGGTTAGGGTTAGGGTTAGGGTTAGGGTTAGGGTTAGGGTTAGGGTTAGGGTTAGGGTTATGGTTAGGGCTATGATTATGGTTAGGGTTAGGGTTATGGTTATGGGCATATTTATTATTAGAGTTATTGTTAGGCTTAGGGTAGGCTTAGGGTGAGGTTTAGGGTTAGGGTTAGGGTTATGGTTATGGTCTTGGTGATTGTTATGGTTGATGTTAGGGTTAGGGTTTAGGTTAGGGCTAGGGTTAGGGTTAGGGTTACGGTTATGGTTAGGGTTATGGTTATGGTTAGGGTTATGGTTAAGGTTATGGTTATGGGCATATTTATTGTTAGGGTTAGGGTTAGGTTTAGGGTAGGCTTAGGGTGAGGTTTAGGGTTAGGGTTAGGGTTATGGTTATGGTCTTGGTGATTGTTATGGTTAATGTTAGGGTTAGGGTTAGGGTTAGGGTTAGGGTTAGGGTTAGGTTTAGGGTTGAGGTTAGGGTTAGGGTTAGGGTTAGGGTTAGCGTTAGGGTTAGGGTTAGGGTTATTGTTAGGGATCGCGTTAGGGTTAGGGTTAGGGTTAGGGTTAGGGTTATGGGCATATTTATTGTTAGGGTTAGGGTTAGGTTTAGGGTAGGCTTAGGGTGAGGTTTAGGGTTAGGGTTAGGGTTATGGTTATGGTCTTGGTGATTGTTTTGGGTAATGTTAGGGTTAGGGTTAGGGTTAGGTTTAGGGTTGAGGTTAGGGTTAGGGTTAGGGTTAGGGTTAGGGTTAGGGTTAGCGTTAGGGTTAGGGTTAGCGTTAGGGTTAGGGTTATTGTTAGGGATAGCGTTAGGGTTATGGTTAGGGTTATGGTTAAGGTTATGGTTATGGGCATATTTATTGTTAGGGTTAGGGTTAGGTTTAGGGTAGGCTCAGGGTAAGGGTTAGGGTTAGGGTTAGGGTTAGGGTTATGGTTAGGGTTAGGGTTAGGGTTTGGATTTGGGTTATGGTTATGGTCTTGGTGATTGTTATGGTTAATGTTAGGGTTAGGTTTAGGGTTAGGGTTAGGGTTAGGGTTAGGGTTAGGGTTAGGGTTAGGGTTAGGGTTAGGGTTAGGGTTAGGGTTAGGGTTAGCGTTAGGGTTAGGGTTAGCGTTAGCGTTAGGGTTAGGGTTAGGATTAGGGTTAGGGTTAGAGTTATTGTTAGGGATAGCGTTAGGGTTAGGGTTAGGGTTTCGGTTAAGGTTATATTTATGGTCGCGGTGATTGTTATGGTTAATGTTAGGGTTAGGGTTAGGGTTATGGTTAGGGTTATGGTTAAGGTTATGGCTATGGGCATATTTATTGTTAGGGTTAGGGTTAGGTTTAGGGTAGGCTTAGGGTGAGGTTTAGGGTTAGGGTTACGGTTAGGGTTATGGTCATGGTGATTGTTATGGTCAATGTTAGGGTAAGGTTTAGGGTTAGGGCTAGGCTAAGGGTTATTGTTAGGGTCAAGGTTAGGGTTATGGTTATGGTCTTGGTGATTGTTATGGTTAATGTTAGGGTTAGGTTTAGGTTTAGAATTAGGGTTAGGGTTAGGGTTAGCGTTAGGGTTAGGGTTGGCGTTAGGGTTAGGGTTAGGGTTGGGGTTAGCTTTAGGGTTAGGGTTAGCGTTAGGGTTAGGGTTAGCGTTCGGGTTAGGGTTAGGGTTAGGGTTACGGTTTTGGTGATTGTTATGGTTAATGTTAGGGTTAGGCTTAGGGTTAGGGTTAGGGTTAGGGTTAGGGTTAGCGTTAGGGTTAGGGTTAGGGATAGCGTTAGGGTTAGGGTTGGGGTTAGCTTTAGGGTTAGGGTTAGCGTTAGGGTTATGGCTTGGGCTAGGGTTATGGTTAGGGTCGCGGTTATGGTTATGGTTATGGTACGGGTTATGGTTAAGGTTATGGTTATGGGCATATTTATTGTTAGGGTTAGGATTAGGGTTAGGGTTAGGGTTAGCGTTAGGGTTAGGGTTAGCGTTAGGGTCATGGTTAGGGTCGCGGTGATTGTTATGGTTAATGTTAGGGTTAGGGTTAGGGTTATGGTTATGGTTATGGTTAGGGTTATGGTTAAGGTTATGGTTATGGGCATATTTATTGTTAGGGTTAGGATTAGGGTTAGGGTTAGGTTTAGGGTAGGCTTAGGGTGAGGTTTAGGGTTAGGGCTAGGGTTAGGGTTATGGTTAGGGTTAGGGTTAGGGTTTGGGTTTGGGTTATGGTTATGGTCTTGGTGATTGTTATGGTTAATGTTAGGGTTAGGGTTAGGGTTAGGGTTAGGGTTATGGTCTTGGTGATTGTTATGGTTAATGTTAGGGTTAGGGTTAGGGTTAGGGTTGGGGTTAGCGTTAGGGTTAGGGTTAGCGTTAGGGTTAGGGTTAGGGTTAGGGTTATTGGTAGGTATAGCGTTAGGGTTAGGGTTAGGGTTAGGGTTATGGGCATATTTATTGTTAGGGTTAGGGTTAGGTTTAGGGTAGGCTTAGGGTGAGGTTTAGGGTTAGGGTTAGGGTTATGGTTATAGTGTTTGTGATTGTTAGGGATAGCGTTAGGGTTATGGTTAGGGTTATGGTTAAGGTTATGGTTATGGGCATATTTATTGTTAGGGTTAGGGTTAGGTTTAGGGTAGGCTTAGGGTGAGGTTTAGGGTTAGGGTTAGGGTTATGGTTATGGTCTTGGTGATTGTTATGGTTGATGTTAGGGTTAGGGTTTGGTTAGGGCTATGGTTAGGGTTAGGGTTAGGGTTATGGTTAGGGTTATGGTTATGGTTATGGTTATGGTTAGGGTTAAGGTTATGGTTATGGGCATATTTATTATTAGAGTTATTGTTAGGCTTAGGGTTAGGGTTAGGGTTATGGTTATGGTCTTGGTGATTGTTTTGGTTAATGTTAGGGTTAGGTTTAGGGTTAGGGATAGCGTTAGGGTTAGGGTTAGGGTTTTCGTTAAGGTTATATTTATGGTCGCGGTGATTGTTATGGTTAATGTTAGGGTTAGGGTTAGGGTTATGGTTAGGGTTATGGTTAAGGTTAAGGTTATGGGCATATTTATTGTTAGGGTTAGGATTAAGGTTAGGGTTAGGTTTAGGGTAGGCTTAGGGTGAGGTTTAGGGTTATGGTTAAGGTTAGGGTTGGGGTTGGGGTTAGGGTTATGGTTATGGTTAGGGTTATGGTTAAGGTTATGGTTATGGGCATATTTATTGTTAGGGTTAGGATTAGGGCTAGGGTTAGGGTTAGGTTTAGGGTAGGCTTAGGGTGAGGTTTAGGGCTAGGGTTACCGTTAGGGTTATGATGATGGTGATTGTTATGGTCAATGTTAGGGTTATGGTTAGGGTTAGGGTTAGGGTTATGGTTATGGTTAAGGTTATGGTTAGGGTTAAGGTTAGGGTTGGGGTTAGGGTTAGGGTTATGGTTATGGTTAGGGTTATGGTTAAGGTTATGGTTATGGGCATATTTATTGTTAGGGTTAGGATTAGGGCTAGGGTTAGGGTTAGGTTTAGGGTAGGCTTAGGGTGATGTTTAGGGTTAGGGTTACGGTTAGGGTTATGATGATGGTGATTGTTATGGTCAATGTTAGGGTTAGGGTTAGGGTTAGGGTTATGGTCTTGGTGATTGTTATGGTTAATGTTAAGGTTAGGTTTAGGGTTAAGATTAGGGTTGGGGTTAGGTTTAGGGTTAGAGTTAGGGTTAGGGTTAGGGTTGGGGTTAGGGTTAGGGTTAGGGTTAGGGTTAGGGTTAGGGTTAGGGTTAGGGTTAGGGTTAGGGTTAGGGTTAGGGTTAGGCTTAGGGTTAGGGTTAGGGTTAGGGTTAGGGTAGTTAGGGTTCCGGTTATGGTTAAGGTTAAGGTTATGGATATGGTGATTGTTATGGTTAATGTTAGGGTTAGGGTTAGGGTTAAGGTTAGGGCTAGGGTTAGGGTTAGGGTTAGGGCAAGGGTTAGGGTTAGGGTTAGGGTTAGGGTTAGGGTTAGGGTTAGGGTTAGGGTTAGGGTTAGGGTTATGGTTATGGTTATGATTATGGCTATGGTTATGGTTATGGTTATTATTATGGTTATTTTTATGGTCATGGTGATTGTTATGATTACTGTTAGGGTTAGGGTTAGGGTTATGGTTATGGTCTTGGTGATTGTTATGGTTAATGTTAAGGTTAGGTTTAATGTTAGGGTTAGGGTTAAATTTAGGTTTAGGGTTAGAGTTATTGTTATGGTAAGGGTTATGGTTATGGGCATGGTTATTGTTATGGTTAAGGTTAGGCTTAGGATTAGGTTTAGGGTTATTCTTCGCAAAACGTCCGCGCTCAGCACTTTTCAACCACTCTCAATAGAAAAAACACGAATCTGAACATAACGGGAATGTAAAACTGTACTTTAAAGACACGTGCTGATTGCGAAAATCTCAACACACGACACGGTACATTTATAAACTCGATTGAACTTTGGTGGTACACATAGGTACCAGCCGTAATGTTAGGTTTAGGGTTAGTTAGGGTTACGGTTATGGTTAAATTGATTGTTATGGTTAACGTTAGGGTTAGGGTTAGGGTTAGGGTTAGGGTCAGTTAGGGTTACGGTTATGGTTAAGGTTAAGGTTATGGATATGGTGATTGTTATGGTTAATGTTAGGGTTAGGGTTAGGGTTAGGGTTAGGGTTAGGGTTAGGGTTAGGGCTAGGGCTAGGGTTAGGGTTAGGGTTAGGGTTAGGGTTAGGGTTAGAGTTAGAGTTAGGGTTATGGTTATGGTCTTGGTGATTGTTATGGTTAATGTTAGGGTTAGGTTTAGGGTTAGGGTTGGGATTAATGTTAGGGTTATGGTTATGGTTATGGTTAGGGTTATGGTTATGGGCATGGTTATTGTTATGGCTAAGGTTAGGCTTAGGATTAGGTTTAGGGTTATTCTTCGCAAAACGTCCGCGCTCAGCACTTTTCAACCACTCTCAATAGAAAAAACACGAATCTGAACATAACGGGAATGTAAAACTGTACTTTAAAGACACGTGCTGATTGCGAAAATCTCAACACACGACACGGTACATTTATAAACTCGATTGAACTTTGGTGGTACACATAGGTACCAGCCGTACCGAAAGGGTTAAACAGTTGGGCAACTATTAACAAAATAAAATTGGGAATGTTTGCTAATTCTACACATTTTCAACTTGCAACTACAGACCCAGTTTATTGTGGATTTCCACAAGTGATACACCGTAAGAAAGCTAAAAGTGTCTGCTTTCCAACGACATATAACTTGATTTTTGTTGGAACGATTTTCCGTCATCCCTTGTCAAGTTTGGTTTTGTGACAAACCGGTTTCGGCGTTCTGCCATTTTCAATGCCTAGTTTCGTTCTGGTCTGTGTCTATCCGCTGCGTTGTTTTTATAGTCCGTGGGTGCTGTGGCAGGTAATGTCAATCTATGTGTTCGTGGTAGGTAACGTTAATATGCGTGTGTGTGTGCGCGGTATTGATACGTCCGAATTGTTATCTGTCCCAAGGGTTGTTTTTGTAGGTATGTAGACATACCGCTTGTTAGCTAAGCGGTGGGTTGATGTAGGTAGAAATCGGTGATTTTTGCAGCTTGGTTCATATTTCGTTTTTGCTTGTTCATTGTTACGTGTTTGGTTGCTGTACCTGCTGGCTTGTGCTGTTTTTTGTAAACTAGTTTTAAGGGTTCAAATATTTCGTCAGAGATAGTGTTGGTTTGTTCGTTTATGATCCTGCCGTCAAATGTTTTTAACTTGTATATCTCCATGTTCTCAAGTACATTAAGCCGCCGGCCTTTTCCTTGTACGTGAAGTATTCGAGCCGTTGTTTTTATGTTAGCTGGGGTGCAGTTGTTCTCAAACATGTGGTTCGCGAAATTAGATTCTGGTATTATGGTGGGTTTTCGTGTTTTTTTGTTGTAGTCCCTGATATGCTCTCGGAATCTTGTGCTTATTTTTCTTCCTGTTTGTCCTATGTAGCTGTATTGACATTCACAAGTAAGCCTATACACTCCGTGTCTGTTGAATGGGTCATCAGAATTAGTGTCGGTTCTTAGTTTTTGTCCGACGTTGTTAGATGTTCTGAATGCTGTGTTGACGTTATATCTTTTAAAGAACTTTGCTAATTTGTACGTCGCTTTTCCAGTGTATGTCATTGCCGTCCAAACCATTGGATTTTCCTCTACGTTTACTCCTTTTTGTGTTCCATGGCTACTTCTGAGTTTATCCACAAGTGCTTTCTTGTATCCATTATTTGCCGCTATGTTATATATTGTTTTAAGCTCTCTCCAGTATGCTTCCTGTGTGAGCGGCGTTCTCTGAAGCCTATCCACTAAGTGCCTCAATGCTGCATTTTTGTGCTGTTGGGGATGGTTTGATGTAGAGTGTATAATGGTGTCCGTGGCAGTCGATACAATGGATATAGTCAACAAAACACTACTGGACAAAACTGAAGATAAGGTAAAAACTGCGCAAATTACCCACGCGCTAAGAACAACGCTGCGGCAAAACTATTTCCGGTTCAACAACAAAATATATAGACAGACAAACGGACTAGGAATGGGTAACCCAACATCGGCCATTCTCATGGAAACATTCATGCAAAACTTGGAAGGAAAATATATACAGGAGTTAAAAACCAAGTTAGGCGTGGCATTCTACGCTAGATACGTGGATGACATCATCTGCATCCTAAATGACGATAACGAAGAGCAAATACTAGAGTTCCTCAACAGGCAACATAGCAACATAGAGTTCACAATGGAAGTAGAAAAAGATGGAATAATGAACTACCTGGACCTAACTATAGGGATTGACAAAATAACAAATAGGTTCAACTACGGCATTTATAGAAAACCGACTGCCACGGACACCATTATACACTCTACATCAAACCATCCCCAACAGCACAAAAATGCAGCATTGAGGCACTTAGTGGATAGGCTTCAGAGAACGCCGCTCACACAGGAAGCATACTGGAGAGAGCTTAAAACAATATATAACATAGCGGCAAATAATGGATACAAGAAAGCACTTGTGGATAAACTCAGAAGTAGCCATGGAACACAAAAAGGAGTAAACGTAGAGGAAAATCCAATGGTTTGGACGGCAATGACATACACTGGAAAAGCGACGTACAAATTAGCAAAGTTCTTTAAAAGATATAACGTCAACACAGCATTCAGAACATCTAACAACGTCGGACAAAAACTAAGAACCGACACTAATTCTGATGACCCATTCAACAGACACGGAGTGTATAGGCTTACTTGTGAATGTCAATACAGCTACATAGGACAAACAGGAAGAAAAATAAGCACAAGATTCCGAGAGCATATCAGGGACTACAACAAAAAAACACGAAAACCCACCATAATACCAGAATCTAATTTCGCGAACCACATGTTTGAGAACAACTGCACCCCAGCTAACATAAAAACAACGGCTCGAATACTTCACGTACAAGGAAAAGGCCGGCGGCTTAATGTACTTGAGAACATGGAGATATACAAGTTAAAAACATTTGACGGCAGGATCATAAACGAACAAACCAACACTATCTCTGACGAAATATTTGAACCCTTAAAACTAGTTTACAAAAAACAGCACAAGCCAGCAGGTACAGCAACCAAACACGTAACAATGAACAAGCAAAAACGAAATATGAACCAAGCTGCAAAAATCACCGATTTCTACCTACATCAACCCACCGCTTAGCTAACAAGCGGTATGTCTACATACCTACAAAAACAACCCTTGGGACAGATAACAATTCGGACGTATCAATACCGCGCACACACACACGCATATTAACGTTACCTACCACGAACACATAGATTGACATTACCTGCCACAGCACCCACGGACTATAAAAACAACGCAGCGGATAGACACAGACCAGAACGAAACTAGGCATTGAAAATGGCAGAACGCCGAAACCGGTTTGTCACAAAACCAAACTTGACAAGGGATGACGGAAAATCGTTCCAACAAAAATCAACTTACTACCCTGTCGGAAGATCAACACAACAAAATAAATCACATATAACTTGTTAAGATATCTTAAACAGTTGGACAACTATTAACAAAATAAAATTGGGAATGTTTGCTAAGTCTACACATTTTCAACTTGCAACATAGACACAGTTTATTGTAAGTCTACACATTTTCAACTTTTAACTACAGACCCAGTTTATTGTGGATTTTCATAAGTGATATACCGTAACTAAGCTAAAAGTGTCTGCTTTCCAACGACATATAGCTTGTTAAGATACCTTAAACAGTTGGGCATCTATTAACGAAATAAAATTGGGAATGTTTGCTAAGTCTACACATTTTCAACTTGCAACTACAGACCCAGTTTATTGTGGATTTCCACAAGTGATATACCGTAAGTAAACTAAAAGTGTCTGCTTTCCAACGACGTATCGCTTTTTAAGATGTCTTAAACGGTTGGAGAATTATTAACAAAATACAAATGGGAATGTTTGCTAATTCTCCACATTTTCAACTTTTAACTACAGACCCAGTGTGAAATATTGAAAATTGTTTATTGCCATATTGTTAATCATACATTGTGTCGCCATTGCCATAAATGCTCGCTATTATCTACGTTGTCATCTCTACTATCCAAATTGTAATCGATTGTTTGAATCAATAAAAATGTAAACCCTGGTGTTTTGCCATCGTTTTTGGAATGCGATACCGTTTCCTTGAAACACATATAAATTCGTGCAACGGCAAAAATACGTGTCAAATCACGCTTGCAAAACGGTGTGTTAAAACACCAGGAAATAACCTGGCTCGCTAAAGCTTTATTTCCTGTTAACAACGTTTATTAAGTGCTGAATTATATTTCTAAATATTCTCGCGAATATTCAGTTCGCCGTTGAATACGTCAACCAACAATAAATTGTGTTTAAACGCCTGCCAACACTCACCGAACATAAGCGGCAGTACTAAATTCGCACGTTTATGCGAAATATGATACTTCGGTCACCTCTACGCCGGAGTAAACGCCAACAATCAAACAACTGTACGGCCGCCACACTGCCATCTTCCGGGCCAACGAAGATTACCGCCACATCCGCTGAAGCCCAGCCCAGCCATTGGAAGTTGTGCAGCAATATCTGCAACGAAACCTCAAGCGATGTCACTCGCTACACCTGGCACTAGCGCTCCATCTTCGATTCCGCATACGAGCTTCATACAATCTAGCGCTCCGTCACATAGCCAACCACCACTACATGTCACAATGCAAGAATTCA
Source organism: Merzomyia westermanni (assembly GCA_949987695.1). Classification (NCBI taxonomy): domain Eukaryota; kingdom Metazoa; phylum Arthropoda; class Insecta; order Diptera; family Tephritidae; genus Merzomyia; species Merzomyia westermanni. The sequence goes on from OX465292.1 coordinate 87,918,588, forward strand.
GTGCCCAATCAGGTACAGCTACGCCAGCAGGCCCCCCATGGACAACTGCCTCATTATCTAGCGATCAATCGTATATTAGCGCGCCAGAGAACATTTCAGTAACAATTGCCTCATTGTCTAGCGCTCTAGCAATTGCCGCCAAGCCACTTGACACGCCAATGACAAGTGCCCCATCGCCTAGCGCTCTAGCAATTGCCGCCAATCCACTTGACACGCCAAGGACAAGTGCCTCATCGTCTAGCGGTCTAGCAATGGTTGCCCAGCCACTGAACATGCCAATGACGACAGCCTCAATGTACAGCGCACCATCCAGCATCTCAGTAACATGCGCCTCATCAACATATAATATTCCAGCGACTTATATCCTGCCAAGTAATGCTCACATGCTATCGCATCCAACAATATCATCTAGTGCCACATCAGCTAATGATTTGCAAGTAAACACGAGTACATTCAGCCGGACTCACCAGGTAAGAGACTTTATTTCAAATCCTTCCCATGTCAGTTTAGATCATAGCACCGACGCTTCAGTCGGGCTGACCCCTGCTAGCGTCAACCTTGCCAGCCTAGAACTCGCCAATGCCACAACAACAAAGTCTACCTACTCCGACTCCTCGTCACAGATGAACGTCCTCTACCAGATGCAACAACAAATAAGTAAATTAGAGGTGCAACTGAAAATAGCACACGCTAGAATATCTGAAAACGAACATCAAGGTCCTGCAATCGTGTCGTTACCTTCAGTGCCGCCAATAGCATCCGTAATTCAACCGACCTCTATTTACTCTCACACCAGCTGTATCGCGCCGGCTGTACCGAAACCCCCAATAAGCTTGAATGGTGGCACCAGGGCCCACGAAACCAATCTTGTCGACTCAGTCAATGGGCACCCAGGCATGGTTCTGCCGCATACCATTCATGACGTTACCAGTCAGTCTGCTGCATACATGCAGCACCGTTAAAATACCTTGACTACCAACATGGAACATATGCCACAAACCACTTTAGAACATAGTTCATCGATCATGCCACCCTATAGTGCATCAGTGCCTTCATCGGGAGGAACGTCGGGAATTAACCCTTTGTCGTCCCACAATGCTACACTGCCCAGGAAGTTGCTTGACTTGCCGCAATTCTGAGGTCAGCCAGAAGACTGGCCAGTATTCTACGCGTCATATGTTGAATCTACTTCTGTATATAATTTTCTAATTTTGAAAATAATCAAAGATTAAATAAATGTTTGAAGGGTGAGGCCAAAGACATCATTAGATCCTAATTATTAATTAATTCACCCTAATAATGTAGGCGCAGTAATCGAACAGTTGCGTTTTAGATACGGTCGCCCAGAACAACTAGTTCGTAGTCAAATCAAAGTAGTACGCGATATGCCTTGCATATCTGAATCTGCCATCAACAACTTGGTGCCGTTTGCCACAACGGCACGAAATCTTACTGTTTTCCTACAATCTATAGGTGAACAGAAACACTTAGCGAACCCGACGTTGCTAGAAGAGCTAGTAAACAAATTGCCTGTTAGCAAACGCCTAGAATGGGCAAGATATTCGGCGCCGATTCGACCGTACCCTACAATAGCCAACTTTAGTGAATGGCTCTCCGAAGTTGCAAGCTTTGTCCAGATGATCCAGGACCATGATAGCCATGAACCGAAGCGCCGCCCAGTTCTACACGCAACTAAAGATCACAGCTCATTAAAATGTTTGCTGTGTTCGGGGAACCACCGGCATGTAGACTGCCGTCGTTTGCTCGATACCAACGTATCAGAGCGGTGGAAGACAGTCAAACGTCTACTTCTTTGTTTCAGTTGCCTATCGCCAGGACATCGCACCAGTGCTTGTCGTCGTCGTAAAATCTGCACCAAGAGCGGATGCCAAAGGTATCATCATAAATTGCTACATGGTAATAATACTAGCAATGAAGTCGGCACCGTTGCCGTCCCCAAGTCATCAAGTCCCAATAACGCTGTTCTCAGTTGTTCTGCACACGCTTCAAATAATTTACTGTTTCGAGTAGTCCCCATAACACTGTATGGACCCAATAAGAGCGTGAATACCTACGCGCTCCTAGATGAAGGGTCATCAATCACGATGATGGATGTGTCACTAGTGCAAGAACTTGGTCTCAAATGTCAGGAACGTCAACTGGAGATCCAGTGGTTCGGAGGGAAGGCAGCAAACGAGCAGGTAGCGGTGACCACGGTCTCAGTCAGCGGATTAGGCATGAAGAAGCGACATACTCTTCGGAACGTGCATGGTATTTTGAATCTAAACTTACCATTCCAAAGTCTCAGTCAGACGGACATATATAATGCCAGCAGATATCAAGGTAAGATGCCAGTAAAGCCGTACGAGAACGTAACGCCTAAGGTTTTAATTGGGTTAGACCACTGCCACTTGGGTTTACCTACAAAACCTGTAATATGCAATCGTAATGGACCTTTCGCCAGTATTACGGAACTAGGTGTTTGCATATTTGGACCAGCAAGCAACTTGCCACCAAGGAAGACGGCCTGTCTTCATATTAACACGTCGGATCGTCAGATGCACGACATGATTAAAGAATATTTCAGTACAGAGTCATTCGGGGTAAGAGCGGCGCCAACGATTGAAAGCGCTGCCGACGTACGGGCCAAAGAGCTTCTCGAATCAGCTACGGTTAAAATTAATGGTCGTTTCCAAACAGGGTTGCTGTGGGAAAGCGACAATGTGAAGTTACCGGACAGCTACTAGATGGCTTTGACACGTCTTTTGGGAATAGAGAGAAAGATTTGGCGCAACAAAGAGTTCGGTAAAGCGTATAATGACATAATCCGCAATTATATTGAGAAGGGGTACGCGCGCAAACTACAGCAACTAGACCTAGCCGAAATCAACTCAAAGATATGGTATCTCCCGCATTTTGCCGTGGAAAATCCCCACAAGCCGGGTAAACTTAGGTTCGTTTTCGACGCCGCCGCTACCTCGCATGGAGTATCGTTAAATACACACTTAATGAAGGGCCCTCAGCAGTATCGACCGTTGGTGGCCATATTATTTCATTTCCGACAAGGTGCCTTTGCTGTTTGCGCAGATATTCAAGAAATGTTCCACCAAGTGGTCATACGACCGGAAGATAGATGTGCACAAAGGTTTTTGTGGCGCAATGGCGACAGCAGGGAACCGCCTGACATATATGAGATGACAGCGATGCCATTCGGTGCGGCCGGTTCGCCTTGCTCGGCCCATTACGTGAAAGTAAAGAATGCAGTGGACCACGCCGGCAAGGGAGCACGAGCCGTTCGGGCCATAACTGACTATCACTATGTAGACGACTACGTTGATAGCTTTTCTTCCACGTCTAGAGCTATAGAAATCGACAAGCAAGTCCGCGAGATTCATAAAGATGCCGGGTTTCAATTACGAAAGTTCCGGTCGAACTCCTTGGAAGTCGCAACCGCATTGGGTGGTGAAAATTCAGCCTTGACCATAACCTCAAAGGAAGCCATGGAATCCGGAAAGGTTTTGGGAATGCTGTGGCAGCCGTCCACTGATCACTTCACGTATCGCCTGGAATTTCATGGAGTCGACTCCTCAGTTATGAACGGAGGGGTGGTACCCACAAAGAGAATGCTGCTGAGTATCATCATGTCCATCTTCGATCCTTTCGGTTTCTTGTGTCACCTCACTATATCGGCTAAATTGATGATGCGCGTAATATGGAAGCGAGATTTAGGTTGGGATGAGCCAATACCTGAAGATGTAGATGCTATGTGGAAGCACTTTCGAATACAGCTGTTAGACGTCATGGAATGCAAGATCCCACGCCATTATTTTCGACTAGGTGAACCAAAATCCTTGGAACTGCATATATTCGTAGATGCCAGCGAAGATGCATTTGGGGCCGTAGCGTTCTGGAGGTCACAGAGTTCAGATAACATTGTAGAAATTAACATCGTATACGCCAAGACAAGAAGTGCTCCACTCAGGACCCTAAGTATTCCCAGGCTAGAACTACAAGCCGCCGTTCTGGGGTCACGTATGCTGACGACTATAACCGAGGAACATACCCTGACTGTCGATCGGTGCATTTTATGGAGCGACTCGAAAACGGTCCTGAAATGGATATCCAGTGAACACCGTCGGTACAAGCCCTTTGTCGTTCATAGGGTAGCGGAGATCCTCAACGTGACCAGCCCAACTGACTGGAGATGGGTGCCAACGAAAGATAATGTTGCTGACGAGGCCACTCGTGCGAAAAGGGAAGTGAACATGGACTCGTCCTCACGGTGGTTTAAAGGTCCCTCATTTTTATATCAAGCCGAAAAAGGGTGGCCAACCAACGATACACCCATAGAGAATGTCGAAGAAACCGAAGAACTTCGGCCAAGCTACATACTTCTAAGCGCAAAAAACAGCATTTTTGAGTTCGAGAGATTTTCATCATTTCTGAAATTAAAAAGAGTCGTCGCATGGGTGCTACGCTTCGCCCACAATTGCAGACATATAAATAAAAACGGTGGTTTAGAGCGTGGATTAACCGTTCATGAGCTTGACGTTGGCGAACGTCTATTATGCCGGCATGCTCAGCAAGAGGTATTTTCATCCGAATTAAGCCGTTTGCAGAAGGGATTGAATGTAACAATGGAAAGTTCATTATACAAACGGACACCAATATTAGATTCAGATGGACTTCTTCGAGTTTGTGGACGCCTAGATGCGGTTAGCTGGCTTTCCTACGAGGCCAGGCGTCCTATCATATTGCCATCTCACCACATCGTAACGAACCTGATAGTTGCACACGAGCATAATAAAATGATGCACCAAAATACGGAGGCAGTTATTTGCACGATTCGCCAGAGGTATTGGATACCCCATTTGAGGAGGGTTATTCGCGGGATCATATCAAGTTGCAACACTTGTAAATTAAAAAGGGTAAAGGCGATCGCGCCTATAATGGGTTTGCTCCCGGAAGATCGCGTAACGCCATACGTACGACCGTTTACATATACGGGGTTGGATTATTTTGGGCCGGTGAGGGTGACAATTGCACGGAGATCGGAGAAAAGTTGGGTGGCTTTATTTACGTGCTTAACAGTACGCGCTATTCACTTGGAGGTCGCTTATAACCTTTCAACCGAAGCATGCATATTGGCGATGAGGAACTTTATGAACCGCAGAGGGGTGCCCAGAAGAATAAGGTCGGATAACGGAAAAAACTTTATAGGAGTGGCTGGCGAGGTTAGACGTCTCTCAGAGGTGTTTGACTGCGGCGCGTTGCGGGACGAACTGACATCGAAAGGCGTTGATTGGGTCTTTAATTGCCCTGAGAATCCTTCTGAAAGCGGCGTTTGGGAACGCATGGTACAATGCGTTAAAAAAGTGTTGCGGCACACAATGAAAGAGGTGAGTCCTAAAGCCACACGTTCTATAGTCTGCTAGTAGAGGCTGAAAACGTGGTTAATTCACGTCCGCGCACATATCTGCCGATCGCACCAGATCGAGAAGAGCCCTTAACGCCAAATCATTTTTTGCTGGGAAGTGCGAACACTGCTCAGACACCAAGTGCTTTCGAACCAGATCAAAGGCTGTGTTCCCTGCGCAAGCAATGGAGAGTCGCTAGACAGTTGCGAGATCGTTTCTGGAAGAAGTGGGTAGAGGAATACTTGCCCACGCTGACTCGTCGTGTGAAGTAGTGTGCGCCAACAAAGGCATTAACTGAAGGAGATCTCGTTTTTATCTGCGACATGAAACTACCACGGAAAGAGTGGCGGCGAGGCCGAGTGGAGAGAGTGTACCCTGGAAAGGATGGTCAAGTCTGCCGAGCTGACGTGTCAACTTCCACGGGAACGGTTCAACGTCCTGCATCCAAACTGGCCAAGCTAGATGTCGATTGTGGTGAATTGATTCGATCCACGGGGGCGGGGGTGTGAAATATTGAAGATTGTTTATTGCCATATTGTGGCGATTATTCTCAAGCATGTACCATCCCTAAAGAAGCGGAGAAAATGGGATTGGTGGTGAACGAGGGCAAAACGAAGTACCTTCTGTCATCATGCAAAGAGTCAGCGCATTCGCGCCTTGGCAACCAAGCCACTGTTGGCAGCAATAATTTCGAAATAGTAAAGGACTTCGTTTACCTGGGAACCAGCATTAATACCAACAATAATGTTAGCCTAGAAATCCGACGAAGGATCACTCTTGCAAACAAATGCTACTTCGGACTGAGTAGGCAATTGAAAAGTAAAGTCCTCTCTCGACGAACGAAAATAACACTCTACAAGTCACTCATCGCACCCGTCCTGCTATATGGTGCAGAAGCGTGGACACTAACAACATCTGATGAGGCGGCTCTGAGAGTATTCGAGAGAAACGTTCTTCGAAAGATTTGTGGACCTCTACGCGTTGGCGACGGCGAGTACCGAAGAAGATTTAATGATGAGCTGTATGAACTTTACGCAGACGCCGACATAGTTCAGCGAATTAAAACACAGCGGCTTCGCTGGCTAGGCCACGTAGTGCGAATGAGCGAAGATGCTCCAGCCCAGAAGGTATTCTTATCGGCACCCGCCGGTGGAAGCAGAGGAAGAGGGAGACCACCACTCCGATGGAAGGACCAAGTGGAGACCGATTTGCGATCCCGCGGTGTTTCCAATTGGCGCCAGTTGGCGCAACGAAGAAACGACTGGCGAGCTATGTATCAAAATCGCCCAGGCGGTTAGATGACCATTTAAAGAAGAAGAAGATGTACCATCCCTAACTCAATAACACTCCCACCACTAGTGAAACCACAACAGAGATAACGATGGCTACGCTTATGCATGCAAGCGTGTAACTACGAAGAGGAAGAGAGATGGCGCGAGTGTTTGCGAATACGATGCAAAGAGGATGCAATAAATAACACCGACCCTTCCAGAACACGAAAAGCGAATAACCAAGAAAGTTCTCGGTGCGTAGGCAAGTACCCTGTTGGACTATATAAGGCGGTGACCAAGCAAGGCAGGTTGTTCAGTTTATTTTCAAGCGTTCAATAGTGAACTACTGTAAAGTTATCAAACTCTTAAAATTGTTTTGCGTTTATTACTAGTAAATAAAACTAGCTATTACTTACATTATCTGTGCGTGTGTTTATTCGACTTTATAGTGATCGAACCCAGGATTGATAATCAGGAGTTGCAACTGAACCGTCCATCTGCTTCAGCGAATACTCCCAAGGTAAAATCCCCGTCATTTGATGGTTCTGTTCCTTTGCAGGTATTTAAGCTACAGTTTGAGAAGACGGCAGCGGTGAATAATTGGGGCACTGAAGACAAAGTTGCTGCACTGTTCGTGGCATTGAAGGGTCCTGCAGCCGAAATCTTACAGACGATTCCAGACGGTGAACGCAATAATTATGAAGCATTGATGGGTGCAATTGAGAGACGCTATGGTAGCGAACATAGAAAACAGATATACCAAATAGAACTACAGAATCGCTGTCAGAAGGCTAATGAGACATTGCAGGAATTTGCATCGCATATCGAGAGGTTGGCCCATCTAGCAAATGCGGACGCACCTGTAGAATATACGGAGAGGGTGAAAATCCAGTGTTTCATAAATGGAATACGCGATGTGGAGACGAAGCGGGCCACATATGCAAACCCCAAAAGGACATTCGCTGAAACGGTATCGCATGCTCTAACGCAGGAAACAGCTTCGCTATTAAGTAAACCGACGTACAAGGCTCACCGCGTGGAGGTAGAACGACCAGACTGGGTAGACACAATTCTGGAAGCGTTGAACGGAGTACAGAAAAAAAGTGATGGTGCCATTAAATGCTTTAGGTGTGGAAAATCTGGTCATATAGCACGTTATTGCGGCACTGGGTCCAGTAATCCTGGCAATTTAAGTGGACGTAAACGCAAAACTGGAGAAGATGAGCAAGATGAATGTCCCATAATCTCTGTGTCACAACTCGAACGGAAAGCGAGTAATGTTACTGTTGAAGGCTACGTGGACGGGAAAGAGCGCTTGCTGACTGTCGATACTGGTGCATCACATTCCCTCATTCGGACTGACTTGGTCAGGGGAAAGGTGAGACCATTGCGGCAGGCTAAGTTGTGGACAGCAACTGGTGACAGCAAGCAAGTCCTGGGAGAAGTGAAATGCAAGGTTGTGATTGGGAATGTGGCCACGTATCACAACTTTTTGGTAGCGAATATTGTCGACGAAGTCATCATTGGCGTCGATTTCTTGGCTGAGAGAGACATTCACATCAACGTAAGGAACAGGGTTATGACTTACAACGGCCAAGAAGTTCCTCTGGTTTTTGGACAGAATAAAGGCTATACTACCAAAGGAGTGATCTTGAAGATGAAGCAACAGGAGCCTCGTAAAGCAGAGGTAGATCCTCGACCAAAGGCTTTCGCGGACAAGTACCACCTGAAGAAGATTCGGCAAGACCAGGAGGAAGATCCAGATTTGGCACGTGTGTTGAAAGGAATAAAGAAAAACAAACAGCCAGGAAGAGAAGAGATGGTAGCAGAGAGTCGTATTGCAAAAGCATACTGGAGTAGTTTGAAGCTAATATCTGGGTGTTTGCATCGGATATGGGAAAGTGAAGATGGCCAGAATCATCGATCACTTATTGTTGTTCCCAAGGCAAGAATTCCAGATGTTATCAAAGCGCCGCATAGGTGCCCAGATGGAAGGCACGTGGGAATAAAGAAAACGCTGCAAGAGGTAAAGCGG